>JAUCBL010000181.1:0-65000 GCA_033807585.1 Hydrophis major | reverse complement strand
GTGGCGTTTCCACGCTTGTCCGTCTGCTGTTTGTAGCCGGTACGAGTGTGGGCCTGTTATTTGTGTGATGACGGCTGGTACCCATAGTGGGTCTCCCGTCAGGTTTCTTGCGTATACGGGGTCGCCTGGTGCGAAAGTTCGGTGTTTGCTGTTTGAGTCTGGGGGCTTCTCCGGGTTATACGTGGGGTGTATAACCTGTCGAGTGGGGACCTTAATTTCCTCCCCATTAATAGTTCGGCTGGGCTCTTATTCGTTGTGGTATTTGGGGTTATGTGTTGGGTGAAGAGTAGTTTGTTTATTTTTTCCTGGATCTCCCCGTGGTCTATTTTCCGGATGGTTTTCATAGTGAATTGCACCATCCGTTCCGCCCTACCGTTCGCCGCCGGGTGCGCCGGTGCTGTCAGCATGTGGCGGATGCCCCTTTCCGCTAGGAATTTTTCGAATTCCAGCGAGGTGAATTGGGGCCCGTTGTCAGAAACGACGACGTCTGGGAGGCCGTGTGTTGCAAAGAGTTTGCAGAGTTCCTTGATGACGGCCTCCGTGGTTGTTGTTTTCATGTTGCTTACCTCCAGCCAGTTGGAGTAAGTGTCTACTGTTATAAGGAAGGTGTGTCCTTTTGTGGGCCCGGCGAAGTCTATATGGATCCTAGACCAAGGTCCCCTTGGGGTTTCCCACTCTAGGATGGGTGCTGTGGGTGGGCTTGGCCTAGTTTCCTGGCATCGTTGGCACCTTGCTACCCAGGTCTCAATTTGTTTGTCCATCCCTGGCCACCAAGCGTAACTTCTGGCCAGGGCTTTAGTCCTAACGATGCCAGGGTGCCCATCGTGTAGTAGTTCCAGAACCTTCCCTTGTAGTTTTTCTGGAATGACCACCCTATCCCCCCATAGTATGCACCCTTTTAATAATGAGAGTTCTGTTTGGCGGTTTCAGAATGTTTTGACGGACTTGTCATTGTCTCTTTCCGGCCACCCTTTCTCTACCCAATGCAACACCTGCGCCAGACGTTTGTCTTTATTAGTCTCTCGGGCAATGTCTGACGTGGTTATGGGCAGGTTGGGTAGAGTCTCTATGCTGAGGGTGGTTGTCGTGGTTGCTGGGTCAGTGTCAGGTTCCGGTAGCGGCGAGCGGCTTAAGGCGTCTGCATGGGAGATCGTCTTACCCGGTCTGTGTATGAGTCCGTAGTTGTAGGCTGCCAGGAACTCGGACCACCTTGTCATTCGGGGAGACAGAATGTTCGGGGTGGCCCGGTTTCCTGCAAGAATTCCCAGCAGCGGCTTGTGGTCAGTTATGATGGTGAATGTCCGGCCGTAAAGTACTCATGGAATCTTTTTACGGCGGCAACGATTGCCAGAGCCTCTTTGTCCAGCTGGCTATAGTTCCACTGTGGTTTGGTGAGGGTCCTTGAAAAGAACGCGATGGGCGCTTCTTTTCCATCGGGGAGGGTATGGCTGAGGACAGGCCGACGCCGAAGGGTGATGTGTCGCATGTGACGGCCAGAGGTAGGGTCTCGTTATATTTTATGAGGATGGCGTCCGAAGTGAGAAGGTGGCTTGCTCGCGTTTGCCCCAAGTCCAGGTCGCCGCCTTGTCCAGGAGCCTATGCAAGGGCTCCGCCACTGTCGCCTTTTGGGGCAGGAAAACATTGTAAAAGTTAAGTAGCCCCAGGAATGCCTGTAGTTCCGTCTTCGACTTGGGTGTGGGGGCTTCTTTGATGGCCTTGATTTTTGGGTTTGTGGGGTGAATGCCATGACGGTCTAGGAGGTATCCTAGGAATTCTACCCGTTCCGTGTATAGTTGGCATTTCTCCCTCTTGACTTTGAGCCCGGTCTCTTTAAATTTGGTTAGGACCTCCCTTAGGCGACCCTCTAGTTCGGCTTGGTTGGTTGCCGACACTAGGACATCGTCGAAGTAAGGTACCACCCCCTTGATGCCTTGCAGTAGTCTTTCCATTAGGCTTTGGAATATTCCCGGTGCCACGCTGACTCCGCATTGGAGTCGGTTGCATTTAAATGCTCCCCGGTGGGTGACTATGGTTTGCGCTTCTGCCGTTTGCTCGTCCACTGGCAACTGTTGGTATGCCTGGGCGAGGTCGAGCTTGGTGAAAACCTTGCCCCCTCCCAGTGAGTGCAGTAGGTGTTGCACTACTGGGACGGGGTAGGCGCTTTGTTGCAGCGCGCCATTTAGGGTGGCCTTATAGTCCCCACAGATCCTCACCGACCCATCAGGCTTGATCGGGGTGACTATGGGGGTCTCCCACCGGGCGTGGTCTATTGGCTGTAGGACCCCTTGCTTGACGAGCTTTTCAATTTGCTCGTCTATCTTGGGTTTAAGTGCGAATGGCACCCGCCTTGGTTTCAGGCGTTTTGGGGGGACGTTTGGGTCTAGGCTGAATGATATAAGGGGCCTTCGGTACTTGCCTAGGTTTCCGTTGAAGACCTCTTGGAATTCCCAGGCCAGTTGTTGCTCCCAGATGTCGTCGGTGACGTGGTCGACTCCCGTGACTGCGATGCCAAGCGGGGTGAACCATTGCAGTCCCAGTAGGCTTGGGCGGTCGCGGTCGACAATTGTCAGGGGAAGCCTTTCGGTGTGCCCTTTATAGGTGATGTTGAAGTGTTTGGTTCCGACTACCGGGATGCGGTTTCCCTGGTAGTCCTTTACGATGAGTCTTTGGCTGTCTAGGTTCCTCCTTTGGATGGTAGGCGCCAAGCGCTTTATTTCATGCCATGCTATCATGGAGAGATAGGATCCAGAGTCCACCTCCATTTTGCATGGCTCGCCCTCGATGCCTACCTCCACGTGCACCTTCCGGGCGTCATTGGTTATGGCGTGGCCAATGGTGACCATCTGATGGGTCTCCTCTCTTCGCCGGTTATCGCCGCCTCGTCAGAATCGTTCGTTCCGGTCCCATCTGTTGTCCGAGGGGCGATCTCTGGTCCAGGGTGGTGTGCTCTCTCTCCTCCAGTCGCTCTGGTCCCATCGGGCCAGGCTGCGGTTCTTTTTAAGGCGGCAGACACGGGCGATGTGTCCCTTCTTGTCACAATGCCGGCAGATCGATTCGAAAAACTGGCATTCGGACCTGGGGTGGTCGCCTCCGCAACTGGCACAGTTGGTCCTCGACTTATGACCCCGCCGGTTCCGTGGGTCGCGGCCCGTCTGGAGGCGATGAATTTCCTCCTCGTCATCAGAAGTTCCCGATGCCGAGTGAAAATCGCCCTGGTGGGTGGTCGTCTCGGGTTGGGCCTCGGCTGACCTTGCAGGGTTGTTGTTCCTGCTGCGGTCCCCAGCGTTTGGTCGGCGCATGCGGTCGGCGGACGTTCGGGTCGCTTCGGCGGCTGCGGCTGCTGTGAGGGTGTCTGCTAGGCTGATGTTGCCCTTGGCCATCAGCTGGCTCTGGAGGACGGGGTCCCACAACCCGAGCACGATTCTGTCTCGCAGGGCATCATTCAGGTTGTCGAATTCGCACAGCCCCCCTTGGCGCCGTAGTTCGGCGACGAAGTCGCTGAAACTATCACCCGACCGTTGGTCCCGACGGTAGAATTCGTTGCGTCGGATTAGGATGGGTACCTCTGGAGCGTAGTGCCGCCGAAGTATTGGCTCGAGGACGTCCCAATCCATTGCGGTCGTATCAGCGGGTTTGGCAAGCGCCTTGGCCATCTTGAAAACCTCGGTCCCGCAGTGGGTCAGGAAGACGGCGTGCTTCATGGAGCCGGTGGCGTCCTTCAGATTGCTGCACTCGAGGAACATGCGGAATCGGTCGGAGTACGATTCCCAGTCCTTGGTGGCGGGGTTGAAGGGTGCAGGGGGTACGATTTTCACCATCGTGGTGGTTCGTCTGGCTTCCGTCGGACACGTGGTTCGGTTCAGGGTCGGGATCCCACCTTCGTCGCCAGTGTCGTGTCCTCGAAAATGATGCCAGGAGTCGGTGACTTCAAATCATGCTCTTTTATTAAAGTAGGAACCGAACTGGCGCTTTGCAAAAGGTTCGCGGCTTTCATTCTTTTAGCCGCGGCGGCCGCGGCCAATGGCACCGCTTTGAATCTCCCACGATTCGAATAGACCAATCGCGGGAGATTCTTAGCGAGCCAATCGGCGCGGCTCGCCTGACCAATCAGAGTGCCCTGCGCTTTAGCCAATCAAAGCGCGGGGATCTCAAGAATGCTAATTAAGGGACAGAACACCCAAGATTCAAGGAGGGGTTGAGGAAGCTGAAAAAGAATAAGAAACATCTAGAGCAATGTTTCTCAAATACCTAGAGCAAAGGTCTCCAAACTTGACAACTGTGAAGACCTGGGGTGTGGCACAAAAGCAACGAAGTCACAAGGAACTTCCGGTTTGCAAGCTTTCGGCGGCGGCAGGGATTCGCGACCGCATGATCCCTGCTGTGTTCGCCGCCAAGGTTCCCCTGATCCATTTGGATCTGGGGGATATAGCTGCCCCGTAGAGGCAGCTGAAGACAGGGGGATCTGGCAAGGGGTTTGGGGATGCTGCAAACCCCCTCCTCAGCCGGCTAAACCCCCTTTTCCTGAGGCGGAGGAACGGCGGTCAGCAATGGCCGCCACAAAGAAAGCTGCAGCCGGGTAAGATGCAGGAGGGAGAAAGCCAGAAGAAAAGTGAAAGTTGCTTCTATTGGGACAAGACGGAAGAAAGTGACCTGGAACCTGGAAGGCTGCTAAGTATATATTGTTCCTTGTGAGAGTTATAAGCTGCAAATACTCTAAAAGGGAAAATTCTTTCCTTGTTCTACTCTCCTTCCTAAAGTGACAGTGGAAAAAAAAGAAAGAAAAAACCTTTTGGCTGCGAGTGGGAAGGGAGAGTGGAAAAAATAAGAGCAAAATTTGAAAATAAGGAGAAGATTGCTTAAAATTGCAAAGAGTTTTAAAACTTCCAAAAAATATATTTGAAAAGGATTTGTGACTACTTTAACCCCAGAAAGAGAAAGTGAGGAAGAAGAAGGTATCTAAAAGAAACAGTCTGTTTGGATTTTTTTGGTGATTTTGGAACCTTTGGAAATTACTTCTGATTAAATCATCTGGGTGGTTGTTTGGGGAAACTTTTTCTCTACACAATGGCATCATCTATGGATGAATTGAAACTTATATATCAAAAATATGAAAGAGAAAAACAAGGAGGGGAAGATGGTCTTGGCACTATTTTTCAATACTTAGAAATGGTGGTTTATACTTATGTGAAGCAGAATGAGGATGATGGGGATGAAGAAGAAGAAGAAGCCATCTTTGATGAACAAATGACTTTGACTGGAGAAGGGAAAAAGCAAGAGAAAAAGGAAAAAAGGTCTTTGAGATCTGGAAAAACCACCCAAAAAGAGAAGAATAAGGTGAAAAGGGGACATTGTGTTAAGAAACAACAGAAAGGGGGAAAGCAGAATAAAAGGGAGGTGGAGAGACAAGGGGTTAAAGAAGACAAGGAGAAGAAGAAGCAAGAGAGAAAGGAAGGGATGAGAAGACTGCATCTTTATACTTGTATTTAGAAGTAATCATAGAAAATAGAAATAATATGTAACTTAAAATGTGATAAAATATTTAACATAAATTAGTGAAATTTTTGGTTAAGAAAAGGGAGTACTGTAACGAAACATGATTTAAGATTGTGATGTGGGGGGGGGGTGTAATAATTTTTGGAAAGCATAAGTGTTCCCACAAAGGCATGATATTTAATTGAAATGGATAAAATGTTCAAGATATAAATGATTGTTAATATTAATGACTAGAATATGGTATACTAGCAAAATCTTTGTGAAATGAGATTTGAAGTAGAAGAAGGAGGAACATTTTAATGAAATATTGAGCTATAATATGTGATGTTGGGGGGGGGGAAATAATTATGGAAAATGGGGCTCCCATAAGAGTATGTGATTTAATTGAAAAGCAATGAGTTAAATGTTTAAGATATGAATGAATATTAATATTAATGAATAGATTTGTATTATTTTTGATAATATAGTATAATTTTAAAATGTACCAGACAGAATCCCAATGTATGTTATGTGTTTTATATTAAATATTATAAATATAGGGGAAAGAGATAAAGGCATCATACTCCATATAGTGTACAGGAGAAGTATTTCTTCTTCTTTTTTTTAAAGAAGAAAAATAAATGGTTGGCTGGAATAGAACAGACAAAGAATAATAAATATTATGATATGAATTGAGAGGAGATAAATAAAATAAAATAAAATTGAGAAAATTTAAAAGAGAGAAGAAGTTAAATAGAAAATTGAAAATGTTGATAAGATATGAAATGGTATGTAAAATGAATATGAATTTGAATTTGTGTCTGTACCAAGAGTTTTAACCCGGAACTAAGCAACTTTCAGAAAAGAGATTTTTTATGCTTTTATGTTTTGTGTTTATGTGCATTAATGTATTGTGTGTTTCAAAAATAAAACTTGTTTTTTTTTTTTTAAAAAGCAACAAAGTCACAAAAGCAGGTAAAGTCCATTTAATACCTTCAACTTGGCCCCCAATGTCCAGTTATCATCGACTGGAGAAAAAACTCTCCCAAGAACAGTCTTTAAAGGGAAGAAATACAGTCTGAACTCAAAGTACATATAAATTATAAATAAAAACCAACACAAACCATGCTGCAGCAATTCACAAGACACAGCAGGTTGGGGAATTGCAGACTTCAAAAGATAATGAAACACACACAGTTGGAAGGATGCCAAAACCCAGATAAGACTTGACAAACAAAGATTATTCATTCTTTGCTTCTAGCAAGGTGCTGTGCACAAAGCCCTTTCTAAATCCTGTTTCCCAGAAGTGATATTTAGCAGGTTCTGACCAGTTCGGGAGAACGGGTAGAACAAATTTTGAGTACCGTGTTTCTCCAACAATACGGCCTCCACCAATAGGAAGGCCCATGTTTTTGGGGCATAAAATCAAATTAATCCCCTCCCCCCAAATTTAGGCCTATCTTAAAATATGCAAAATAAGGGGGAAGGGTGGGAGACTTGCCGTTAGGAGCGCCCAGCGGGCAGGAATTCCTCGCCACCAGCCGCTCCTAACTGGCGATCATGGCGAAGCGCGGAGAGCTCCCTACTCCCACCAAACACCTTTGCTGCAGACACCTTTGGCACCCGCCGCTGTTGCTTTCCCTTCTGCCCATTCCGCTGCCACATTTGGAGCTGCCGCTTCCGTGTTTGGAGTTCCGCCGCCATTTGGAGCTCCAAACGCAGAAGTGGCAGCTCCAAACATGACGGTGGGCGATCTTTTTATTTTGGTCCACGCAAAGTTCAGAGCGAACGAGAGGGAGACTGCGATGCCTCCATCCGAGATGGCAACCTCACTAGTGGATCACAACGTGGCTGGAAGCCCGAATCGGCGGGATAAGATGGCGATCTTTTTGGAGCGAGAGGAAAGGGAGAGAAGAGTTGTGAGGCGTAATTTGCAGGAGGAAGTGGGTGTATCCCACGGCAGGGAGCCCAAGGAAGAAGGGCCGGTAGGCAACAGAGAGCATCCTGTAGCTCCAGAAGCAGCCTAGAGATGCGCCCGGGAAGAGGCGCAGATGCTGCCTTGTAGTCCCCAAACCAACTGTAGTCCCCAAACCAACTGCCTTTAGTTATGTGCGCTCCGCTCTTTGGGCATCTCCATGTGATCGCGACCCTGTCCTTTCCACCTGGCACCCTTGCTGCTTTCTGGCTCTTTAGCAACCGGCTTCGCCTTTGGAGCACTGCCAAATGGCGGTGGAAGCTCCAAATGCGGAAGCTCCAAACATGACGGTGGGCGATCTTTTTATTTTGGTCCGCGTGAAGTTCAGAGCGAGCATGAGAGGGAGACCATGATGCCTTGCTAAAGAGCCAGAAAGCAGCAAGGGCGCCAGGTGGAAAGGACAGGGTTGCGATCACACGGAGATGCCCAAAGAGCGGAGCGCACATAACTAAAGGCGGCGCGCGCAGTTGGTTTGGGGACTACAAGGCAGCATCTGCGCCTCTTCCTGGGCGCGTCTCTAGGCTGCTTCCGGAGCTACGGGACGCTCTCTGTTGCCTACCGGCCCTTCTTCCTTGGGCTCCCTGCCATGAGGCACACCCACTTCCTCCTGCAAATTACGCCTCGCTACTCTTCTCTCCCTTTCCTCTCGCTCCAAAAAGATCGCCATTGTATCCCGCCGATTTGGGCTTCCAGCCACGTTGTGATCCACTAGTGAGGTTGCTATCTCGGATGGAGGCATCGCAGTCTCCCTCTCGCTCGCTCTGAACTTTGCATGGACCAAAATAAAAAGATCGCCCACTGTCATGTTTGGAGCTGCCACTTCCGCGTTTGGAGCTCCAAATGGCGGCGGAACTCCAAACACGGAAGCAGCAGCTCCAAACGTGGCAGCGGAATGGGCAGAAGGGAAAGCAACAGCGGCGGGTGCCAAAGGTGTCTGCAGCAAAGGTGGGAGTAGGGAGCTCTCTGTGCTTCACCATGATCACCTGGTAGGAGCGGCTGTTGGCGAGGATACAAGGGGGGGAATTAAGTCACCCCCCGAAAAGACAGCCTAGCCGTTTTTTCGGGGCTCAAAAAAAAAATAAGGCCCAGCCTTATTATGTGAGAAACATGGTAGTTCAGAGAACCAGCAAACCACACCTTTGACTGGAGATTTTGTAGTATCCTTCCCCTGCCACTCCCACCAAGCCACACTCACAGAACTGGTAGTAAAAAAAATTTGAACCCCACCACTGCTGTTTTCCCAGCTGCAGCTAATCAAGGGAATCAGAGCCCTTTTCTCCCCCATAATCTATGTAATTCATGTTGCTCCATTCTCCGTTCGTCCCTGTGTGCCCTAGAATGCAGAGGGGGTTGCCCTGGGTCTTCTTCTGAATGCCCAGCCAGACTGTGCCCTTCCCCAGTTTCTTCCACAGCCACCGGAGCCACACTCCCACTCCCTGTCATCTGCTTGACCTCCCCTCAGAATCAGATTCCAATAGGAGTATGACAACAACTTTAAGGCTTGTGGACTTCAACTCCCAGAATTCTTAAAGTTGCCAAGTTTGGGGATCCCTGGTCTGGAGCAGTGATTCTCAACCTTAGCAACTTTAAGATGTCTGGACTTCAGCTTCCAGAATTCCACTAGCAGCCTGTGGAATTCTGGGAGTTGAAGTCCAGACATCTTAAAGTTGACAAGGTTGAAAAACACTGGTCTCGAGAGACAAGGAATGGTTTACAAGTCGGAGCGCGAATAAGACTACTTCATGGCAATAAAAGGAGCAAAATGTCAATATTTTTCACTCTTATTGCATCTGTGGAGTGTTGTCAGCAGACCTGTATATAGTTACTGAGTCCTTTTTTGAAAAAAGGAGACTCTGGGGTATCTCTTCAAGATTTTTCAATGCTTTCGTTTGGCTTTCTTTTTGTAAAAGAAATAATGACATGGTGTAATATATCATGTGTTGTTGCTCATTTGAGGTTGTATTTACCTACTTTTAAAGAACTGTTCAGGACAGGTGATCTTTATTGTGTCTGATATGTAAAAACCATAGAACTCAAAAAGGGTGTACCTACTTTTATATATAGTTGTATATGTATTTAAGTTTTTGTGTATTGTGATTGTATTGGTTTTTAATTGATTTGTATGACTGTTTGCTTCCCAAAGTCACTTATGTGAGATGGCTAGCCACATAAATAGAATAAAGAATAGAATAGAATGGAATAGAATAGAATAGAATAGAAGACCTTGGAGGTCTTCTAGTCCAACCACTTGCTTAGGTAAGAAACCCTACACCACTTCAGACAAATGGTTAACCAACATCTTTTGAAAAACTTCCAGTGTTGGAGCATTCACAACTTCTGGGGGCAAGCTGTTCCATTGATTAATTGTTTTAACTGTCAGGAAATTTCTCCTTAGTTTAACAGATTTAACACATAATCAGAATTGGAAGGGACCTTGTAGGTCATCTAGTCCAACCTCCCACCCAAGCGGGAGACCCTACACCATTTCTGACAAATGACAGTCCAATCTCTTCTGAAAGTCTCAAGTGATGGCGCTCCCACAACTTTCGAGGGCAAGCTGTTCCATTGGTTGATAGTTCTCACTGTCAGAAAGTTTCTCCTTATTTCCAGGTTAAATCTCTCCTTGTTCAGTTTCCATCCATTATATAGTTCTAGGTTGCTTCTCTCCTTGATAAGGTTCCACCTATTGCTTCTTATCCTCCCCTCAGGTGTTTTGGAGAATAGCTTGACTCCCTCTTCTTCAAGGCAGCCCCTGAGATATTGGAACATTGTTATCATGTCATACCTAGTCCTTCTTTTCATATAAATAAATAATTATAATAATTATTGGCTGTTATATGTATATATTTTTCTGTTCATGTTGTGACTGCTGTTATGTTCTGAGCAAGGGTGCTAAGAATGGAGACGAGCCGGTGAAACGGTGAACTTCAAAACTCTTTATTAACATGGTGTAACAGCTCAGCTCAATGGCTACAACGGCCCCCTTTATATAGGCAAGCCATTGAGCATTCAACCAATGAAAACCAGGGAGCGCTAGCTCCGTTTAACCAATGAGAGAGGCTCGTTAATAGCCAATCAGATTCACCTGAATGAACCAATCTGATGTCGCTATTAACGGCCAATCAGAAGTGCCAGAACCCTGCACTTAACTTCAAGCTCTTAATAACCTTTATTAAACACATTTATTCATTCACAACAACTGCAATTATATGTAATTGAATTTTTTTATTGTTCACTGCCCAGAGTCATATGTTTAAGACAGATGGCCATAGAAATTGAATGAATGAATGGATAGATAGATAGATAGATAGATAGATAGATAGATAGATAGATAGATAGATAGATAGATCTTCCAGACTATGGAGGAAAAAGTTCTCTCCCTTATATTGGGCATCTTCCTTCTTGACCACATCACAAATGACACCATTCAACAACATTTTGGTATGGCCTAAATTATAGAGAAATGAGAGAAGGTTGATTCCACAGATCCGGAACTCTGTTATCAGCTACAGAGGCCTTCAGGAAAGCATTGCCAGCCTTACTGGCTGCAGAAGAAGTTCTTGAAAGCCTTTGACAGTGAGAAAAAGGGGCCAGGGGGGCAATGCACACAAGTGAGGTGAGTCAGTGGATGACACCCCCCTGAAAAGAAGACCTGGTGCCTTTTATGGCAGCAATATAAGACCTGGTTTTATTTTCAGGGGGATGTCATCCACTGACTCACCATGGTAGTAGTTGTTTTTACTATACTGCATTCAGTTATGATGCTTTGTAAACTATGTCTAAGAGCATAATCTCCTGGATGAAGTCAGCCAATTGTGGTTGATATAATCATGGTTTGATGGGACCATTGGTTACAGGTATGCCATGAGTTTGTGATATGTTTAGCTGTGAATGGGGTCACAGAACAGTGGCATCCATGTGTGGAGGAGGGGCTGTACAAGATGGCAGACCATGATGTGGTGCAAGCTGCACCCCTTTTGATTGTGCATCAACACACTTTCAAAAGGGGTGGGGCTTGTATCATACTACTCTCTTACCATCTTTTCCATTTCTTATTTTCTTGTGAAAATCAGGACATAGGACATAGTAACTAATATTCTGCTTGGCTAAATTTTGGTTGGAATAAGGGAAGTCAGCTTAATATGGTTACTTTATGGTTCAATGCCCCACTGAAGGTGTTTGGGGTTCATTCAAGATATACTGCAACATTCCCAAAAAATAGTTTCCCAATGTTTTCAGGGAATATTTTTATTAGGAGTCCAAAGAATGACAGTCTCAGCATGCAAAGTCCTACAAAACTCTGAATCTGGCAAACTTCCAAGACACAGTAGAGAAGCAATGTACTTGGAAGCTAGTGTCTAGGTTCCTCCATAGCAACACAACCCATGGGACATCTGAGATATTAAAATAAACATTCAATTGCTCTTTACGATGCTGCAAAACTTTTTATTGTTCTTGTGACTCTCCTCAACTGTCTCTTTGTCAACCTGTTGCTAAGCTATTAAACCCCTTTAGGGAATTGGCATAAACATGTTTTTCTCCAGTTCTGCACCTGCGTTTACAGGTAGACAGAATTCAGTGCATTGCAGACACTTTGTCTCTTCTTATAATTATCGAATTAAAGTCATTTGCTTTGCTTGTTTCCAAAGGTCAAACTGGTTACTATTGCTGACCCATGAGGACTTTAATTGAGGCCCATAAACATTAGGTAGCAACAGCTACAGAAAATATTTTGAATGAAGTTTGAAGAAGTTGGTGCAAAGTTATTACCAAAGTGACTTTTGGGCCTCTGAGGCCCCCAAGCTGAGACTCAGAGCAACTGGGGAGCTGAGCTAAGAGTGAAACTTTGCCAATTTCTCAAACTTAACCTTCAAGTGTAACTTCAGAGTCTGTGGGCTGAAGTTGATTCATGTTACACATTCCCAGAGTCATATTTTTGGGAGATTGCAGGAGCTGGTAACCCTGTGCTGACCTTGTAAGCTCACCCCTACAGCCTCCTTATGGTTACACAGTTATTAATCACACAGTCAAGATCTACTTCAATGATTTCTACTGTTTATATTCCCTTAAACTGTCAAAGCAGAAAGAAATGCACTTCACATTAAGTGATGTCCCCATGCCCTTCACCCCTCCAATGTCTACATCCTGTACATGTCCTGTGTGGTATTTGCTGTTTCATTGACCATCAGAAGGCAGTGCATGACAAATTGCATCATTGTTAATGTCGTGTCCGCGAAAAGACGCTCAGAGTCAGTGACTATCATTCAAAGCTCTTTATTTACAATGGGGGAACCGAACCGGCGAAAAGTAAAAAGCCCGCGGCTTTTATACTTTTCGCTGCGGCGGCCGCGGCCAATGGCAGCGATTCAAGTCTCCCGCTCTTGGTTTGAACCAATCGCGGGAGACTTCAATCGGGCCAATCAGCGCGGCTCGCCTGGCCAATCAGAAATCCCCGCGCCTTAGCCAATCAAGGCGCGGGGATTTCGAGTATGCAAATTCAGGACATAACACCCCTCTCCTCTTGGTATGGTCCATCACGTGGTGTAGTCACGCAGGTAGGCGGGGCTCCGTCGAGTCCTAGTTGACGTGCGCAACTCACTTGCAAGCTGTAACTCGGCCGGAGTGGTCATCTTTTTGGCTGCTCCTGCCTCTGTGCGAACCGGCTGGATGATCGGGCCGGTTCTTTCACCGTGGCTCCCGCCTGGGCCTACCGGGTCGGTTGAGCTACGGATTTCGCCGCTCCTGCTTGGCTTCTCCGAGTCGGTAGAGCTGGCCAGGTGGTTCTTCTCCGGAGGGGACTCGCGATGGCTGTGTTCCGGTGAGTATTTTTGGTTTATTTTTTCCTGCGATTGTCTATCCGGGTATTCCCTCCCCCCTTGGTTCGTGTCTTGGGGGTTGAGGTCAGTCGCTGTTCGTGACCTGAGCTGGTCGATGTGTCGCTTCCAGGCTCGCCCATCGATGGTTTGGAGCTGGTACGACCGTGGACCAGTGACCTGAGTTATGATGGCTGGGATCCATAGGGGGTCCCCCGTCATATTCTTTGCGTAGACTAAGTCACCTGGGTCAAATGTCCGGTACCTGGAACTGGAGTCTGGGGGCCGCTCCGGGTTATAGGTCGGGTGTAACCTGTCGAGTGGGGACCTCAGCTTTCTGCCCATTAGAAGTTCTGCAGGGCTCTTGTTAGTTGTGGTGTTGGGAGTGATGTGCTGTATGAAGAGGAGTTTGTTGATTTTGTCGTTGATCTCCCCGTGGTCCATTTTCCGGAGGGTCTTTTTCGTAAACTGAACCATTCGTTCCGCCCTACCGTTCGCCGCCGGATGCGCCGGTGCTGTTAATGCGTGGCGGATACCCCTCTCCACCAGAAACCTTTCGAAATCGATGGAAGTGAACTGGGGCCCGTTGTCTGAGACGACGACGTCTGGGAGGCCATGCGTGGAAAACAGTTTACACAGTTCTTTAACGACGGCCTCTGTGGTAGTGGATTTCATGTCGCTTACCTCCAACCAATTGGAGTAAGCGTCAACTGTGATTAGAAAAGTATGCCCATTTGTGGGACCCGCAAAGTCTAAATGGATTCTGGACCAGGGCCCCCGTGGTGTCTCCCAGTCCCGGATAGGTGCTGCGGGTGGGCTAGATCTGGTCTCCTGGCACCGGTGGCATTTGGCGACCCATGCCTCAATCTGCTTGTCCATCCCTGGCCACCAAGCGTAACTCCTGGCCAGGGCTTTAATCCTGACGATGCCAGGATGACCCTCATGTAGCATCTCTAAGACCCTCTCTTGCAATCTATCCGGAATGACCACCCTGTCACCCCACAAAATACATCCTCTCAGTAAGGAGAGTTCAGTCTGGCGCTGTCGGAATGTTTTAAAAGTCTCGTCATTGTCTTTCTCCGGCCAGCCTTTTTCTAACCAGTGTAAGATTCGCGCCAGACGCCTGTCCTTAACGGTTTCTCTGGCAATGTCTGATGCGGTAATAGGTAAGCTCTCGATATTTAGGGTGTTTGTTGTTGGTGCTGGGTCAGGTTCAGAGTCAGGTAAAGGCGAGCGGCTTAAAGCGTCCGCGTGCGAAATTTTCTTACCTGGCTTTTGTAGTAGTTCGTAACTGTAGGCTGCCAGGAATTCGGACCATCTTGTCATCCGGGGTGACAAGATGTTCGGCGTGGCCCGGTTTCCAGCGAGGATGCCCAGCAATGGCTTATGATCTGTCACAATGGTGAACGGGCGGCCGTACAGGTATTCATGGAAACGCTTAACGGCGGCAACTATAGCCAAAGCTTCTTTGTCCAGCTGGCTATAGTTCCGTTCCGGTTTAGTCAGAGTCCTGGAGAAAAAAGCGATGGGTGCTTCTCTCTGGTCGGGGAGGGTGTGGCTGAGGACAGCGCCGACGCCGAAAGGTGATGCGTCGCAAGTGACAGCTAAGGGCAAGGTTTCGCTGAATTGCATCAGGACGGCGTCGGAGGTGAGGAGGTCTTTGGTTTTTTGAAAGGCGGCTTGCTTTCGTCTCCCCCAAGTCCAGGCTGCCTTCTTGTCCAGGAGTCTATGTAAAGGTTCCGCCGCCGTTGCCTTTTGGGGTAGGAAAACATTATAAAAATTCAGCAAGCCTAGGAATGCTTGTAGTTCCATTTTAGACTTTGGGGTGGGGGCTTCCTTGATGGCTTTCACTTTTTTAGTCGTAGGGTGAATGCCATGCCGGTCTAGAAGATAGCCCAAAAACTCTACTTGCTTTGTACATAGTTGGCATTTTTCTCGTTTGACTTTAAGTCCTGTTTCTTTAAATTTTGTTAAGACTTGTCTGAGTCGGTTTTCCAATTCAGCTTCGTTTGGCGCCGCCACTAATACGTCATCGAAATAGGGCACCACCCCCTTGATGCCCTGTAACAAACGTTCCATCAGGCTCTGAAAGATGCCTGGTGCCACGCTGACTCCAAATTGGAGTCGGTTACACTTGAAGGCCCCCCGATGAGTCACGATTGTTTGGGCTTCCGCCGTTTTCTCGTCCACAGGTAGCTGCTGATATGCCTGGGCGAGGTCGAGCTTGGCAAAGACTTTGCCCCCTCCCAGTGAGTGCAGTAAATGTTGCACTATTGGGACTGGGTAGGCGCTTTGTTGCAACGCGCCATTTAGGGTGGCCTTATAGTCCCCGCAAATTCTCACGGACCCGTCTGGCTTTACTGGGGTCACTATAGGGGTCTCCCATCTGGCATGGTCTATCGGTTGCAATACCCCTTGTTTGACGAGCTTGTCTATCTGCTCGTCAATTTTAGGCTTTAGGGCGAATGGTACCCTTCTAGGTTTAAGCCGCTTAGGGGGAACCCTTGGGTCTAGGTCAAACGAGATAAGGGGCCCCTGGTACTTGCCCAAACCTCCATCGAAGACCTCCTGGAACTCCTGGGCTAGCCGCTGTTCCCAAGCTTCGATGGTGACGTGGTTGACTCCTGTCAGCGCGATGTCAAGCGGGGCGAACCATTGTAAGCCCAGTAGGCTTGGGCGGTCACGATCGACGATAGTGAGTGGCAGTTGTTTGGTGTGGCCTTTGTAAGTTATATTAAAGTTCTTGGTGCCCACTACCGGGACGCGATTCCCTTGGTAGTCTTTTATGATGATCTTTTGGGCCTGCACGTTTCTTTTTTGTAGTGTGGGCACTAGTCTTTTGATCTCGCGCCATGCAATCATGGAAAGGTAGGACCCGGAGTCCACTTCCATTTTGCATGGCTGGCCTTCAATATGGACTTCTACGTGTACCTTCCTGGCGCCGTCGGAGATGGCGTGGCCGATGGTCACCGTCTGGTGGGTCTCTTCCTTTCGGCGACCGTCGCCGCCTCTTGCAGATCGTTGAGCACGGTCCCATCGACCGTCTGGTTGGCGCTCTCTGGCTCTGGGCGGGGGACTTTCTCTCCTTCTGTCGTGTTGTTCCCATTTGGGCGGGCTGCGGGTCTTCTTTTGGCGGCAAACTCGGGCGATGTGACCCCGTCGTTCACAATGCCTACAGATAGAGTCAAAGAATCGGCATTCTGACCTGGGGTGGTCGCCGCCGCACCCAGCGCAGTTGGTCCTCGACCTACGACCTTTTTGACTTCGTTGGTCGCCGCGTCCCGTCTGCACGCGATGTATGTCCTCCTCGTCTTCCGACGTGCTGGAGGTTGACTGGTATTCTCCGTAGTGTGCGGTTGCTTCGTTTCTTGTGTCGGCCGACCTTGCCGGGTTGTTGTTTCCGCCCTTCGCGTCAGATCTTCGCATGCTGTCAGCAGACGTGCGGGTTGCTTCCGCGGCTGCGGCTGCGGTAAGGGCATCGGCTAGGCTGATGTCGCCCTTGGCCATAAGTCGGCTCTGGAGTGTAGGATCCCATAAACCGAGTACGAAGCGGTCTCTTATGAGACTGTTCAGACCTTCAAACTCGCAGAGTCCTCCTAGGTGCTGTAGCTCTGCGACGAAGTCGCTGAATTTTTCATCTGGTTTCTGATTTCGGCGGTAGAACTCATTGCGCCGTATCAGGATGGGGACTTCGGGGGCGTAATGGCGCCGCAGTATAGGTTCGAGGACGTCCCAGTCTATGGCGGTTGCGTCTGCCGGCTTGGCCAATGCTTTGGCCATCTGGAAGACCTCTGGTCCGCAGTGAGTAAGGAAGACGGCGCGTTTTAGCGGGCCCGGGGCGTCCTTCATTCCGGCGCATTCCAGGTACATACGCAACCGATCTGAGTACGATTCCCAGTCCTCGGCGGCGGGGTTGAAGGGGGCGGGCGGTGCAATCTTCGCCATCTCTGCGCTAGAGCTGGTTCTTTGGTGGACACGGGGTTCGGTTCAGGGGCGAGATCCCACCTTCGTCGCCAGTGTCGTGTCCGCAAAAAGACGCTCAGAGTCAGTGACTATCATTCAAAGCTCTTTATTTACAATGGGGGAACCGAACCGGCGAAAAGTAAAAAGCCCGCGGCTTTTATACTTTTTGCTGCGGCGGCCGCGGCCAATGGCAGCGATTCAAGTCTCCCGCTCTTGGTTTGAACCAATCGCGGGAGACTTCAATCGGGCCAATCAGCGCGGCTCGCCTGGCCAATCAGAAATCCCCGCGCCTTAGCCAATCAAGGCGCGGGGATTTCGAGTATGCAAATTCAGGACATAACAGTTAAGAAAATCAGGGGTATGTGGTCACATGTTCTTCTATGGAGGTCAAACCCTTTACAGGGATTGAACTATGAACTTTTACCTTTTAGACATATGGTGTTTGAATAATATTGCAATAATACAATGTGTTCTTTAAAACAGGGGTTGCCAACCTTTTGGACCTCAGGGACCACCAAACTCATAATTTCAAATCCTGCAGACCACTAATATGAATTTGACTGATGATGGCTTGCTGACGTTGGTGGGAAAGTGGGTCCCATATTCCAGAGCTGCAATAGTCACAAGACTGAGCCTTCTGGGATGACCAAAGGGCCAGTCCTGTGACTACTGCAGCTCTGGAATATGAGATTGACTTTCCCACCAATGTCAGCAAGCCATCCTGGGGTGGATTTCCCTCCCACACCATTGGTCTTACCTTCTACCGTGTTTCTTAAAAAATAAGGCAGGGCCTCATTTTCTTTTGATACCCCCCCCCCCAAATAGCTAGGCCATCTTTTTGAGGGGTGTCCTACCTTTTTCCCCACACACCCCGCTTGAACCCCCAGGCCGCTTCTTTCATGGCCCAAAAGATCGAGCAACGTGCCTCGCCTGGGTCCCTGCCAGCCAAGCACTGAAGCTCTACCATTGCCGCTGGGAGAGAGAGAGGGGGAGAGGGAGAGAGATCCAATCTAACCTCAGAGGTGGTGATGCCCTCTCTCTCTCTGTGTGTGTGTGTGTGTGTCTCTCTCTCATACACACACACACACAGAGAGAGAGCTCCCTCACCCTTCTACCCTCTCTAAGGCAGCCACATTCCTTCACTAACCTGCTTTTCAGATCCATTTGGGGGGGGAGAGAGAGAGAAAGAGAGACGGTTTCCTGCAATCCTAAGTAAAGAACGATTGACCAGTAGGAAAACAGGATGGGGGATTTTCCTGCAGACTTTTTTGGGGATTTTCCCAAGGTCTCTATTGCTTCTGCTTTTGGCTGCATGCAAGGAAAGCAGCAGAAGTCTTTCTTTCTCTCCCCAAACTCCCCCAGAAATGAGTCTTTGGGACCCTGCAAGGCATCCTGCTCCAAGAGGCTGTGCCGGTACGACAAATTGAGAATAATTTCTGGCAGAGTTTGGGGGAGAGAAAGAGAGATTTCTGCTGCTTCTGCTGCTTTCCTTGCATGAAGCTAAAAGTATTTTTTTCTCTCTCTCCCCCTAAGAATGAAGCTGGAGACGGTATCCTGCAATCCCAAATAAAGAATGATTGATCAGTAGGAAAATGGGGTGGGGAGTTTTCCTACAGATTTTTTGGGGGTGGGATTTTCCCAGGGTCTCTGCTGGTTCTGATTTTTTTGCAGAGACCCTGGGAAAATCCCCAAAAGAGTCTGTAGGAAAATTCCCCACCCCGTTTTCCTTCTGATCGATCATTATTTTATTTGGGATCACAGGATACCATCTCCAGCTCCATTCTCAAGGGAGGGAGGGAGGGAGGGAGGGAGGGAGGGAGAGAGAGACTTTTGGCTTCATGTAAGGAAAGCAGCAGAAAAACTTATTTCTGGCAGAGTTTGGGGGAGAGAGAAAAAAAACATTTGCTGCTTTCCTTGCATGCAAAAGCAGGAGAAAGCAGAAGAAAGAAACAGAAAGCAGAAGAAAGAAACAAAAAGAAGCAGCCCAGTGGTCAGGCCAGGCTCATGGGGCAAGTGGGGCAAGTTTCCCCCCTCTGCCCTTTCCCCCTCCCCTCACTACCTCATGTGGTTCACAATGTAAGCGATGCAAGCCTTGTGTTCCTATGGGCCATGTGGGTAGCACAGCCTTGTGTTCCTGCACAGCCTGGATTAATTGCTTTGGGGGGGCTTTGGGGGTGTCATTTCTCTGGGGACCACCAAAATTTTCTTGTGGATGAGTGGTTCCCCGGTTGGCGACCACTGCTTTAGCAGATTAACAGAGTTGGAAGGGAGGTTGTAGGTCATCTAGTCCAACCCATCCACCCAAGCAGGAGACCCTACACTTTTTCTGACAAATGGCAGTCCAATCTCTTCTTGAAAGTTTCAAGTTATGAAGCTCCCACAACTTCCGATGTTCCATTGGTTGATTGTTCTGTTTCTCCTTATTTCCAGGTTAAATCTCTCCTTCTTCAGTTTCCATCCATTATTCTTTGTCTGATGTACAGGTGCTTTACAAAACAGCTTGACCCTTTTGTCTCTATGGCAGCCCCTCAAATATTGAAAGATTGCTATCATGTCTCCCCGGTCCTTCTCTTCACTGGACTAGCCAGGCCCAATTCCTGTAACCGTTCTTCATATGTTTTAGTCTCCAGTCCCCTAATCATCCTGGTTGCTCTTCTCTGTACTTTTTCTAGAGTCCCAATATCTTTTTTTATAGTGTAGTGAACAAAACTGGATGCAGTACTCCAGGTGTGGTCTTACTAAGGCTTTATAGAGTGGCATTAGTACCTCCCTTGATCTTGATTGTATCCCTCTGTTAATGCAACTTAGGATTGCATTAGCTTTTTTGGCTGCTGCTGCACACTCCTGGCTCATATTTAGCTGGTTGTCCACAAAGACTCCAAGATCCCTCTTACAGTTACTGTTATTGAGCCTGGTTTCACCCAGTCTATATGTGTACTTTTGTTTTTTCTTGCCTAAGTTCTGGCATTTATTTAGCAGTGTTGATATCAGAATAATTCAGGGGTGTCAAACCTGCAGTGTCATGGAGGTATCACATGATGTGTCAGGACTTTTTTCCCCTTCACTAAACTGGGTGGAAGCAGGGCCAGTACATGATGTATCCAGCCCATGAGCCACAAGTTTGAGAGCCCTTGAATAGTATATACCAGTGGTTTCCAAAGTGGGTGGTACCACCCCCTGGGGGGCAGTGGGATGCCTTAGGAGGGGCGCTAAGAGGCAAGGGAGCTGGCAGGGGGGTGCTAAGAGGTGGCAGGGGGGCGTTTGAGGTGCCGACCCTGCAGGTTCACTCATTGATTGTAGCACCACTCCAGAGCCAGCGCCTCCAATGCGGAAGCGGTGGCACATTACGTGCTGCCACGGCTGTGTTAGATGCACCGTCCCCTGCCGCCTCTTAGCACCCCTCTGCCAGCCCCCTTGGGGATGCTAAGAGGCAGCAGGGGGGCATTTGAGGCACCAGTCCTGAAGGTTCACCCATTGACTGTAGCACCGCTCTGAAGCCGGCGCCTCCAATGTGGTAGCAGTGGCACGTTATGTGTTGCCGCGGCAGCGTTCAATGCACCATCCCCCTGCCACCCCTTAGTGTTCCCAAGGGGGCTGGCAGAGGGGTGTTAAGAGGCAGCAGGGGTATGTTTGAGCACCAGCCAGTCCTGTAGGTTCACCCATTGAGGCTCTGGCTCCGGAGCTGTGCTACAGTCTGTTAAGCCTGGTTTCCCCAACCAGGGTTAGGGAGACAAGCTAAACAGAATGTGCAGCTTAGTCAGATAGGCACACAGATAAATGAGTGAGCTAAGCTTGTATGTTTATTAACATACAGTAAAAATGACAGATACGCTTGTGCTATCAAATATATAGTTTATTCCATTATGAGTTCATAGCATAGTCAAAATAACAGTCCAATAGTCATGTATCATTTAGTCAGTCCATTCAGGGATATTCAGTTAGCAAAGTCCGTGTTGAATACCCTATGTCAATTCACTTACAAGTCTGTCCTTTGTTTTCTCTCCCGTTCGAGCAATGCAGTCTTGTGTCCTTGCAGTAATCAGAGATCATCAAAGCCAGAGAGATAGCAAGCTGTAGCCTTGCTTCTTTTAAAGTGCTTTCACAACCACTCCCTTAATTACTGTCCCACGGTTAAAGTTGCAGACACTTTAACATACAAACTATGATTACATATTATTATTTACCTAAACCAGTTAGGGTAAAACAATGTTATCCCTAACATTCTCCCCTTTTAGGAAATAATAATATATATAACTATTTACATCTTTAAATCATATTTGTTACAACTCTCTTTAAACTTAGTTACTCCTTGAGCTTTTGTAAATTGGTCTGCAATGTTTTCTTCCGTCATGCAGTATTCCAATTTAATTAGCCCATTCTTTACAGATTCTCTAACATTTAAGTATCTTAAATCAGTATGTTTTGATCTAGTTTTAACAGCAATACTAGTAGCTAATTTTATAGCTGCTTGGTTATCCTCGTACACAATAATGGAATCTTTTACAGTTACACCCATGTCTAATAATAACTGTTTGTACAAAATCAAGTCAGTGCATAGTAATGACAGACATGAAAATTCCGCTTCCATCGTGGACAAGCTAATATGCTGTTGTCTGATTGACCTCCACCCTATTAGTGTTTTACCAAATAATATAGCCATCCCAGATGTTGATTTTCTAGTGTTTATATCAGTTGCAAAACTTGCATCTGCATAGGCACTAAGACTCAAATCACCCTTTGGTTCTATATACAATGCATAGTTCATTGTTCCTTTAAGATATCTTAAAATTCTCTTTAATGATTGCCAATGACATTGATGTGGATCCGAATTAAAACGTGCCAGCTGATTTACACTATAAGCTATATCTGGCCTAGACCAATTGCTTATATATGATAAGCTGCCAATCAAAGATTGATATATAGACTTATCAAATTTGGGACTTTGATCATCAGTTTGGCAAACTTCCTGACTCATTGGAGTCTTTGCCGGTTTACAAAGTTCCATTTTAAACGTTTTAATTAATTGGCAAATTTTATCTTCTTGAGATATCTTAAAACCATTTTTTTGTTTTGTTAATTGTCAACCCTAGATACCTTTTAATTTCACCCAAATGCTTTAATTTTATCTTTTTGGCTAATAATGATATAATCTAATTAGCTTCATTATTAGTCTTAGTTATCAAAGCAATATCATCTGTAAATAATAACAATAATGACACCGTTCCATTATTTTCTCTTTTAAATACACATGGATCTGCTAAACCAGATTTAAAACCTATATTGTTTAACTCTTTCACAATATATTGGTTTCACTCAATCCCAGATTGTTTCAACCCGTAAAGACTCTTTTTGAGTTTCCAACAATCATTACTATTTACTTTATTGTCTTTTATACCTACTGGTTTTCTTAAATATATAGTGTGCTGCAATGGTGCATGTAGATAGGCAGTTTCTACATCTAAATGGTTAATGACATAGTTTTTCTTAGCTGCCCACACTAATGCTACTCTTAAAGATGTTGCTTTAAGACTTGGTGCAAAAACTTCATCGTAATCAGATGCAGTTTGATTAAATCCTTGAGCTACTAACCTAGCCTTATGGGTAACAGTCCCATCATTTCCAGTTTTTACTTTAAATATCCATTTGCACCCAATGGATTTTTCTCCTGGAGGTAATTTAGCATCTTCATAAACTTTCATTACCTTTAATTAATTTAATTCCTTTTCCATTGCCTTTGCCAATTCTCCTGATCCTTAGCAGGATACATCCTAAGTTCATCTACACTAGTTTGGAACTTTAGTTACTTGGCAAACTATACTTGCTTGATATCTATCAGGTGGTCTAGTTACACGTGTAGTACGTCTAGGTATTACAGGACTTACAGGTGGACTTTCATTTATTAACTCTTCTTGATTATCTAACTCTTCCTGATCAGCAGTTTCCTCTTGTTCTGGTCCTATTTGCTCTTCGTGGACTTCTTCTTTCATTGGACTCTTCTTATAACTAGTCTGATCTTTCTGCCTTTTGTAGGGTTCAATAATTACTTCATTATTTAAATCTTGCTCTAATCTATTCCATCCTACATGTTCTAGGAATTTTGCATTAGCACTGGTGTAAACTCTAGATGTACCTGGTTCCCAGAATCTATAAGATCTATGATTAGATGTATATCCTACAAAATATAATCTTTTAGCTCTATGTTGTCCTTTGTGTCTAAGTTGTGAAGGGATATGCACCCATGCTGGTGCTCCAAATGTGTGCATGTAACTTAAATCAGGTTTTGTACCATATCACAGTGTGAATGGTAATTCACCTGTTGTTGAATTAACATTATTTAATATATGATTACCACACATTATTGCTTCTCCCCACAAATTGTCAGGTAATCCTGAATCAGACATCATAGTTCGTGTCATTGATTGTAATGTTTGGCCTCTTCTCTCTATAAAGGCATAATGTTGTGGCCTATATGGTGCAGACATTTTATGTTGAATACCTAACATTCTTAGTCTGTTCTGGAATTTATTATTTGTAAATTCCGTACCATTATCTGTTATAAGAGTTACTAATTTCTTTTTAGTTTTCCTTTCTGCAAATTTAATCCAATTAAAGAGATTTTGATACATTTCAGTTTTGCTTTTCATTAAATAGCAAAACCCATATCTAGAATAATGGTCCATTATACTTAATATGTAACGAGCTCCTCCTACACTTGGTTTTTTAGGACCTATTAAATCTGCAAATACTACCTCTAAAGGTTCTTTGGTAGTAAATCCATCAACTCTATTAGCAGGTGTGACCCTGGCCTTACTTTGATTGCAGATAGAACATTGCAAATACTTATTACAAGGTTTCAAACTTATTCCCTTCGATAATTCAACAGTTTTCTTAAGCATTTTAAAATTTAAATGCCCTAGCCTTCGATGTAACAAGTGAATACATTCATCATGAGGTTTCTTATTTTCATAAACTGTGTTAGCCACCTTTAAACCATCATCATTTAACACATATAATTCACCTCTTAAAGATGCAGTAATTTTCTTATCTTCTTTCTCAATTATGCAGTTATCTCCCCTAAATGTAACTACATCTCCTAGTTTAACCAAAATTCTTACTGAAATTAAATTAAACTTAAGTTGTGGTACATATAACATTTTTACATTCTCTTTTATAAAAGAACAATATGCTATACCTTGACCTTTAGCTTTCAGTTTCCAGCCATTGGCTAACGATATCTGCTGTGTACTCTTGGACATTTTAATAAAATGTTTCTTATCATTTGTTATACAATGTGATGCTCCACTGTCAACCACCCATAAATTATTTTTTACAGCTCTGTTAGTATACATGGCTAACTCTAAATTTTTATTTTTATTTTGATGACTTTTTGTATTCTGGCCAGTGTTCTGGTGCTTTGCTTTTTTACAAAATCTTGCCAAATGTCCTCTTCCTCCACAATTAAAGCACTTTTTAATTGCATATGCAGTAGGAGTTTCATTATCTTCTTTTTGAGGTTGCTCCCTCCTTAACTCATCTCTTTCAAGCCTTCTTCTGGCCTCTTCAATCAATCTGCCAGTTATATCAGTTAAAGTTAGGCTTTCCTTTGGCAATATTTCAAGTGAAGTTACATAATTATCATAGGTTTCGTCAAGTGAAGATAGAATTATGTAAACTTGGTGTAGTTCAGAGAAAATAAGCTCTTTCTCGTGCAGTTCTTGAAAAATGCTTTGCATAGTTTTCAAATGACTCAGCATATCACCATTCTTATGGAGATGTGTACTGAAAAGTTTCCGTGTTAGATTTATGTGAGCACCAACATTATCTCGAACATAAATCCTCTTCAGCTTCTGCCAACACCCAACAGCTGTATTCTCTCCATGGATATAAACAAGCTGCATATCAGTTAAGGTTAAAGCAATAATGCAAATAGCTTGTTGATTTTTATGCATAAATTCTTCTATCTTTAATTTATCTTCCTTATCCTCTGGATCCCATTCTTCTACGTTTGGTGGATTTTCAATTATGTTCCACAAACCTTCTCTTCGTAGAAGCAGACTACATTTCATAGACCATGATACATAGTTTGTTCCATCCAACTTGGATATAAGGGACAAACTTTGTTGATTGACTTGTGCCATGTTTTCTTATATGGATATAAAACTATAATTAATAAAACACAGCTGTCTGTTTACTGTAATGTATAACAACACAAACTCTCACTTTTACATAAATCTGTTTTATCCTAGTTAAACTGACTTTGCAGCCTCTGGGCCCATAACCAGTGTTAAGCCTGGTTTCCCCAACCAGGGTTAGGGAGACAAGCTAAACAGAATGTGCAGCTTAGTCAGATAGGCACATAGATAAATGAGTGAGCTAAGCTTGTATGTTTATTAACATACAGTAAATATGACAGATACGCTTGTGCTATCAAATATATAGTTTATTCCATTATGAGTTCATAGCATAGTCAAAATAACAGTCCAATAGTCATGTATCATTTAGTCAGTCCATTCAGGGATATTCAGTTAGCAAAGTCCGTGTTGAATACCCTATGTCAATTCACTTACAAGTCTGTCCTTTGTTTTCTCTCCCGTTCGAGCAATGCAGTCTTGTGTCCTTGCAGTAATCAGAGATCATCAAAGCCAGAGAGATAGCAAGCTGTAGCCTTGCTTCTTTTAAAGTGCTTTCACAACCACTCCCTTAATTACTGTCCCACAGTTAAAGTTGCAGACACTTTAACATACAAACTATGATTACATATTATTATTTACCTAAACCAGTTAGGGTAAAACAATGTTATCCCTAACACAGTCAATGGGTGAACCTGCAGGGCCGGCACCTCGAACGCCCCCTGCAACTTCTTAGCATCCACAAAGGGGCAGCAGAAGGGCACTAAGAGGCAGCAGGGGGTGGTGCATCGAACACAGCTGTGGCAGCATATCACGTGCCACCGCTTCTGCATTGGAGGCACCAGCTCCAGAGCGGTGCTAGTCAATGGGTGAACCTGCAAGGCTGGCACCTCGAACGCCCCCCTGCCACCTCTTAGCATCCCCAAGGCAGCCAGCAGAAGGGCACTAAGAGGTGGCAGGGGGGGATGGCGCATTGAACGCAGCCGTGGCAGCATGTAACATGCCACCACTTCTGCATTGAAGGCACCAGCTCCAGAGCGGTGCTAGTCAATGGGTGAACCTGCAAGGCTGGCACCTCAAACACCCCCCTGCCACCTCTTAGCATCCCCAAGGGAGCCAGCAGAAGGGCACTAAGAGGTGGCAGGGGGGGATGGCGCATTGAACGCAGCCGTGGCAGCATGTAACATGCCACCACTTCTGCATTGAAGGCACCAGCTCCAGAGTGGTGCTAGTTAATGGGTGAACCTGCAGGGCCAGCCGGTGCCTTGAACACCCCTCTGCTGCCTCTTAACCCCCCTCTGCTGGCCCCCTTGGGCGCTGGCCCTGCAGGTTCACCCATTGACTGTAGTAATACTCCAGAACCGGTGCCTCGAATGCGGCAGCACGTTGGGAAAAGCCACTGCAACCACTTTCCGAAAGTGCCCCCGCAGTCGCATTCTGTCTGTCTGTCTGTCTGTCAGTCCATCCATCCAAAAGGTCTGTCTGTTTGCCTGCCTGCCTGCCTGCCTGCCTGCCTGCCTTCCTGCCTACCTACCTGCCTGCCTGCCTGTTTGTCTGTCTCTCTATCCATCCATCCATCCATCCATGTTCAAAGCACCACCCCCACAGGCAAATCGGGAAAGTAGAGCAAAGCCAGTCTGAGAGGGAGGGGGAGGGAAGGAGGGAGGGAGAGAGAGAAAGAGAGAGACCTGATGCATCAGATTGAATGAGGCCTAGTTTAGACTGAGGGCCTTTTCCACATTGAAACATCTTTGCCAGCACATTGAAACCTCTTTGCCTTCTATTAAAGGTTTTTTAGATGTAACATGGTCAAGACTGTCAGGTAGCTCTTACATTTTGTTTTAAACAGGCTTTAAACAGGAGCCATTGGACCAGATCTCCACCGTAAAGATTACTTTTCCCCAATGTATTACAGTGCCAATTCTGAAGAAGACAAAACCAAAATGTATTGGTAAATTACAAGGAAGAACACACACACATACACTCCCTTCTTACCTTGCTGGAGCAGGTGATTGGACTAGAATAGATATCTCATTATTTTTCTTCTCCCTCCCTCCCTCCTTCTTTATTTCTTTTTCTTTCTGTCCCTTCTTTCCATCCCCCCTCTTTCTTTGTCCCTTTTTCTTTCTTTCCCTTTTCTCTTTATTTTTTTCCTCTCTTTCATTTCTCTCTCTCTTTCCCTCTCTCAGGCTCATCCCTTTGGATCAGGGGTCACCAAACTTTTGGACCTCAGGGACCACCAAACTCATAATTTTAAATCCCAGAGACCACTAATATGAATTTTGACAGACAGTGGCTTTCTGCAATTGGTGGGAGAGACAGAGAGAGAGATCTGATCCAACCTCTCTCTCTCCCTCTCTCTCACACACACAGGCAGGGGTGGGATTTAGGATCCTGATCTAAAGCTGTCAAAACTCTGAAAACTGGTCAAGTAGCTCTGGGGAGGCCAGTCATAAATTAGAACAGTTGCTAAACAACTGGTCATTAAGTGAGGATCACTTGTATTTGGTTTGCCTGTCACCTGACCATGCCCACCCAGTCACATGACCAGCAAGCCACACCTACCCAATCATGTGACCATCACACCACACCCTCAAATTAGGCCACACTCACAGAAATTTGAATCCCACCCCTGGGTGAGGGGCACTGAGGATGAGTTTGTAACACCAAGGGGGCAGTGGACCGAAAAAGTTTGGGAACCACTGGTATATACAGTCCACCTTCCTTTAAGTTCTCAGATGGAGAAATTGCAGTATATTATGGCCCTATATAGGGGATCTTACATTCTGATTGATTAATTAATTAATTAATTAATTAAGCTAGAGCATACAAAACATTTGCTAGACCAATACTCAAATACAGCTCATCAGTCTGGAACCACATTACTTATCTGATATTAGCACAGTTGAGAAAGTCCAGAAATATTTCACAAGAAGAGTTCTCCACTCCTCTACTCGTAAAATACTTTATGCCACCAGACTCGAATTTCTAGACCTAGAAAACCTTGAATTATGCTGTCTTCAGTCTGATCTAAGTATGGTATATAAAATCATACATTGCAATGTCCTACCTGTCAATGAATACTTCAGCTTCAACCATAACAATACAAGAGCACACAATAGATACAAACTCAAGGTTAATAGCACCAAACTTGATTGCAGGAAATACAACTTCAGCAACAGAGTGTTCAATGTCTGGAATACTCTACCTGACTCTGTTGTTTCTTCCCCAAACCCCAAAGACTTTAAGCTTAGACTGTCTACTATTGACCTCACCCCTTTCCTAAGAGGTCTGTAGGAGGCGTGCATAAATGCACCAATGTGCCTACTGTCCCTGTCCTATTGTTTCTTTTATTTTTCTTATATGTACCCATTTCATGTATTCATAACTATGTACTGTATATACTTATACCTATTATCTTATAAGCGATTGACAAATCAAATAAATAAATGAATAAAATAATTCTATATACTTCTTCCTGCAACTCCACTGAATGTCATGACCTGGATAGCTCCTAAATCTAAAGTGTTGTGTATAATCATTGCCAGGCCAAAGCCACACAAGTCCAATGTTTCCTCTTTGCATTGGGTGAACTGGGCCAAAGTGACACAGGTCAGCCCCTTACATTTTTCAGGAAGGCCTTGTGGCCTGATCTGACCAGTTTGACACCCCTGATCTAGGTAATGTAAAAAAAAAAGAGTCAATATGGTCATGAACATGCAATTGAAATGCCACCATTTTGTAAATGCATGTGACATCAACACTTGCAAAAGTGGTGGCCCTTCAATTAAATGGTTATGATTGTTTACCTCCCTTCTTCATGCAGATGCATCTACAATTATTTTGTAATGGTTTGCTCATGTATGTTGCCCAGAGTCATGAAAGTAGGGTGGATTTTAAGTAATAGCTAATAATGATATCTCAGAATGGTTTGTCTTCAGTTTGGCCTTTTATGTCTCTCAGTGCTAGATTTTTTTCATTCATCTATTGAAATAGACTTAAGCTCCCAAAGTAACTTGAGAGAGTTAGTTTGATAAAGTGGTTAAGGCATCAGATAGAAATTGAGTTGCTGAGTTCCAGTCTTGCCTTGGGCAGAAAGCCAGCTGGATGATTTCAGGCCAGCCACTCTCTTTCAGCCCTAGGAGGGAGTCAAAGGCAAACCAATTCTGAAAATGGGGCCCTGGTGGCACAGAGGTTAGAATGCAATATTGCAGGCTAACTCTGCCCACAGTCCAGAGTTCAATCCTGATGGCTCGATGTTGACTCAGCCTTCCATCTTTCTGATCACTGGATATTCATGTTAGCTGTAGGTCTGAGGGGAAATTGAGGTGCCTTAAAGTCTTAATTAGAAGACCTTGCACTCTTATATGTATGGCAGGGGTATCAAACTCAAGGCCCAAGGGCCGTATCCAGTTGGTAGGGTGCTTAGATCTGGCCCATGGGATCACCTTGGAAACAGCCAACCCATAGTGCTTCTTCTTGGGAGCCCATTTTCACTGGCAGAGCACTTGGCCACCAAAGCTGCCCCCGAGGTCAAACACAAGCCTGATGAAGCCCTCAATGAAATTGAGTTTGACACCCCTGACATATGGGGTCACCAGAAGGCTCAGAGAAAGTGGAACACCTTACACATCAGAGTGTGTGGTGGTAGGTGAGCATTCTGAATTCTGTAGCTGGGACATCTCAGATGCCTTCTGTCAGGGCTTTGACTATACACCCCCATTTGAAGTTGTCACCTTCAGCTGACTGACCAACATATTGGAGAGAAAATGAGAGAGACAAAGAAAGACAGAAAGGAACATTTTGCACATCAGAGTGTGTGAGTATCAGACGAGGCGAATTCTGTAGCTGGGACACCTCAGAGTGACTCTGATGCCTTCAGCTGACTGATCAACATTTTGGATAGAAAGCAAGATTGACAGACAAAGAGTTATGTGTGTGTGTGAGAGAGAATGCCTGCACAATTATCTATATAATTAAACTTAAAGGGAAAAAAAGGAAATATGTGTAAAAACTGCTGGTTTATTTCTATTGAAATGCAAAAAAACCCTCCTCTCTCAAAAACAGTCACTGCAGCAAATAATAACAGTCATATTTTGAGAGATGTACTCAAAGTTAATTACTATTTTATTTTGACAGCAAGTGTTCTTTTGTATTCAGGTTTGGTCTTAAAAAAATAATGTAGCACTTAGGAATGAAGATGCAGCATAGCAAACCAGTACTTGAAGCCAAGATGGAGAAGATCTGCACAGCCACCCTGTACTTCCCTTTGGTGCTCAGGTAGGTGGGTACAAAGGAGATCCAGACACTGCAGAACACCAGCATGCTAAAGGTGATGAGCTTGGCTTCATTGAAGGCCCCAGGCAGATTTCTGGCCATGAAAGCTACAGTGAAGCAGATGATAGCCAGGAAGCCCATGTAGCCAAGGGCAAGGTAGAACATGACAACAGAGCCTTGATTACATTGCAGGATGATCCCTGCAGATTGTGAGTACATGTCTGACTCAGGGAATGGGGGAGAAGTGCCCAACCAGATGCTGTAGAGGACTATTTGCACAACAGAACAAGAAATGATGATGGAGCTGGCCAGGCTCTTCCTGAGCCATTTCTGTACTTTATTCCCTGGTTTTGTGGCCAAGAATGCTAACACCACCATGATAGTTTTGGCTAAGACAGTTGAAATGGCAACTGAGAAGATGTTGCTGAATGCTGCTTGTTGGAGAAGGCAAGTGGCTGTCTTTGGCTGGCCAATGAATAGGAAAGAGGTCAAGAAGGAAAGAAAGAGAGAGATGAGGAGGATGTAGGAGAGATCCCGATTGTTGGCTTTGACTATAGGAGTTTCTTGGAATTTAATGAAGATTCTCAAAATTAAGTTGGTTACCAAAGACAGGAGCATGGTAAGGGAAGCCAAGATGATCCCTAAATTTTCTTGATAGGATAGGAAAATTTCAATCTTAGGTGTACAGTCATTTTGGTTGATATTTGGATGCTGATCTGCTGGACATTTGGTGCATTTTTCAGCATCTGAAAAGAGAGGATTTAAAAATTTTCATTTCTCAAGAGATGCCAAGAAAATTTTTAGTGGTTGACCAGTAAAGAAGTCGAAGGGTAAGAAATGTCCTTCCCGGTATGAAAGCCAAGCTTTCTCATATCTTTTGTTAACCTGCATCCAATTTAAATTCCAATATTAATTTTATATCTCACTATGTAATAAATATTAAAAGAAATTGTTCTTCTTTAAACCAGGATTTAAAATGCCAGTGAAAACAGCCCATCCTTAAAAGGTCAGGATCGAGAGTCTTCCCAAATACCAGATCTTTTACTTTGGTGTCACCCACCATCAATGGTGGAGATGGTTCCTTCTGTACAAGGAAGACAGTCATAGCAACAGATGGGCCTCCCTTCCTGAGCCACCTTCATGAATCCAGGATGACAGCTTTCCACACACCTGGAAGGAGGCAGAGGCTGAGGAAAGAGGAAAAATACACAGAAAATGAAATTATTTTCAGGAAACTGGCAATGGCAAAGGGGGGGTGATCTCCAGTGTGACTAATTAAACGCCAACAAACCATCTGAGCAGCAAACAGACAGACAGTAACAAACACATGCTAGTCCCAAAAACTGTTTATTTTATTTCAACAGCTGTGAATTATATGCATTCATAGCCCATAATGAGTCCCAAACAGTTTATGAATAGTCCAACACAAATCTTCCACAATCCTTCTGGATAAGGCTGATAAGTGCACACCTTTATCTCCTTTAGCTGCCAATGACTAAATTGCCAATTAGCTGTACAAGGCCAAATGGAGCACAAGTCAACATGGAGCTTCAGACTCTAAACGAACCAAAACAAAGTTGCTTCCTTCAAAGGATTGTGTCCCTTTGCTCCTCCTTTATATCTTATGGGAGGGGCCAATCACCTCCAAGGCTTACTCCCAAGTTGCCCCTTTTGTCTTAACTGTTCTTGCCTTCTGGCAGCTCTGCAAAAGCACACACTGGGAACAGGCTCCCTCTGTTCCTCTGCCTCACTGTCAGATTTTGGGGGCTCCAGAGTCAGCACATAACTCCCTGTTTGGCCCTGGCCCCATGTCTGTGTTGGATGCAGATCCTTCATCTGAGCCCTCCACAGGCTCCAGGACTGGACTCTGTTCCTCCCCACTATCTGACTCTGCTGCTAGCTCCACAGGCCACCTGTGAACCACAACAGTGTGAACTATGTTATCTGCATGACTTACTCAATCAATTTTTATTTCCTCAGATTCAATGAAAATTGAAGGTGGTATTTTTCATGGTCAGCTGATTAGCTGATAAAATTGCTCTAAGTTTTTATTGTCAAGGATCAGTTGAAATGAAAACTAAAAGACAACCTCCCCAAAGAATTTCAATCCTGTTTTCACCACCTTCAGTAGAATAATAATAATAAAATGATTCTCACCTTATTCAGCATTTCTTTCTGTGCAGCACTCTTCTGGTCAAGGGTAAACTTCAAAATGTGAGCTGCCCTTTTTTCTATACTCCCAAATTTCATTCTCTTGACAGACCTATTAGGGAAAACAATCAAGTTCACAATATCCAGATCAGCACTGAGATGTCCTTTCTTTTCAAAATATACTCCTTCTATGGAATTATTGTGAAACTGAGCGTTTTGAAGGAAGGAGTGAAGCTGGAAAAGACAGGAAAAGGAGAATTATAAAGGACTTTACATTCTTTGAAAAGATCCTTGGTCTATATATCTATAAAAGAAGAGACAGACATCACAATCTCTGGAACTAAAACTACAGTATATTGTCCACTTAGCTTTTGTTAGCCTCTGCTAACATTGTCAGAGTGTAAACCTACCATCGAAGAGATAGCTATACCCAATGGTGGCTCAGTGGCTAAGACACTGAGCTTGTCCATCAGAAAGGTTGGAAGTTCAGCAGTTCAAATCCCTAGCACCGCGTCATAGAGTGAGCTCCCGTTACTTGTCCCAGCTTCTGCCAACCTAGCACTTCGAAAGCATATAAAAATGCAAATAGAAAAATAGGGACCATTTCGGTGGGAGGGTAACAGCGTTCTGTGTGCCTTTGGCATTTAGTCATGCTGGCCACATAACCACAGAGACATCTTTGGACAGTGCTAGCTCTTCAGTTTTGTAACAGAGATGAGCATCGCCCCCTAGAGCTGGAAATGACAAGCATGTATATGCGAGGGAATTTTTACCTTTGTATTTATATGAATATCTCTGTTCAAAAACAAAGGTTCTCTTTTGAGTTTCCAATTTGAATAGCAGACTATTAATAAGCACAGGAGTAACAGTGCTAACATTGTGGCATTCGGAAAAGACTGAGCTGAAGTCTTCACTCCTGTCCATGTTTCCAGCAGGAACACAGACCATTCCTATTGGTACGGTCCTATTCCTATTTCTTGACAGCCGGCTATAAAAGGGAGCTGTCAAATGGCATCAGCTGTTGTCCGCCAGCTGGCTGCCTTGTTAGCGCGGCAGCCGCACCAACCCTTTATTGTTACAATAAAGTAAAGCTGAAGTTCTCTCCGTGTTCACCTCAGGTTATTCCGCCGCTCTACAACAAACATATTGTTTAAATATGTTGATTAGAACAATGATTATAAAGGACAGAGGTTTCACCATCTGGTCATGTTCCCATTCCTAATGCTATATCATAGTAATGCTAACATACAATTGCTCTAAAGGGAAGGAAACTGTTACACATCATAGTTTGCCCACTGGCTCTTTGTATCCAGAATGAAAGAAATTCACCAATGAAACTTGTCTGATAGGAAAAAAATACCTGCCAAGCTTTCAGCCTTGAAGCTTCCATGCTATTTCTCTCTGATATCTTGGATGTGGATATATACACTGAATTTAAGGCCCTTCCCAGCCCCCAGATGGTGTTGTAAACGAGATAGCTGTCCAGAGCCAGGATCTGATCAATCTCCTCTTTCCTTAGAGAAACTAGATCTTCTCTCTGTTTGCACCATCTCCAGACTTTTATCGAAAAGGAATCCTTAGCAAATGAACATTTATAAATTTTCTTCCAAAAATTCAATATAGATTTGAGAAAGAGATTAAAAGCATCATAGCTCACCCATTTCCTTTTCTGTATCAAAAAGGAAAAAATGGCACCCACATATTTAAAAGAAAGTTTAGCATACATTAAGTCCAAAGTGAGATCCCACTGAGCTGAGGTGATCCAGACTTTTTCTAAAAAATCTTGTTGAAAACTTTGAATTACTGTTTCTATAATCAGCATTCCAATCCAGAACGAACTCATCTCTGGACTGTAAACAAAGACATTGACTTGCCTCCACTTGTAATATTTTTCGAATGTTAAAACTATGTGATGCACACTTAGTGGAACACTTTGATATATAACTGTGCAAATGCCATTCCTTAACATTAAAGAAGACATTGCCCTTCTGAACTTCTCCCTCTGGTCAGTTTCTGGAGCAAGAAGACCAACTAAGGTCCACTTGAAATGAAGGAGAAGCTGGACCATCCCTGGGTACTGGACTCCTTCAGCAGGGAGCATCGAGTAGAAGAAAGGAAACTGAGTTTTATCCTTCAGAATCTGGGAAGAAAAAATGTAACTGATCTGAAAGGAATGGAAGACAGTGGTATTTTAAACTGAACAAGCAAGATTCAATTCTTATTTTTTTCACGATAAAATTGTATGTTTTTTATTTGATTTCTTTGATTTGTCAATCACTTACAAGATAATAGATAAAATAATAAATATGAGTATGTATACAGGAAATAGGTATGAATAAATGGGGACAATAGAACAGGGACGGTAGGCATGATGGTGTACTTATGCACGCTCCTTTCAGACCACTTAGGAATGGGGTGAGGGCAATAGTAGATAGTTTAAGGGTAAAGGAGTGGTGGTTAGAGGATGTAACAACAGAGCCAGGTAGTGCAGTCCAGGCATTGAAAACTCTGTTGCTGAAGTTGTACTTTCTGCAATTGTTTGGAGCAGTTAACATTGAGTTTGTATCTGTTGTGTGTGCTCCTGTATTGTTGCGGTTGAAGCTGAAGTGGTCATTGACTAGTAGGATATTATAGCAGATAATTTTGTGTACTACGCCTAAGTCCAACCACAGGTGGAGTAGTTCAAGGTTATCCAAGCCCAAAATTTCAAGCCTGGTGGTGTAGGGTATTCTGCTGCGAGCAGAGGAGTGTAGTACTCTTCTCGTGAAGTACTTCTGGACTCGCTCAATTGTACTAATGTCTGATATACAATGCGGATTCCAGACAGATGAGCTGTATTTGAGTATTGGTATGCCCTTGTTAGCAATTCAGTATTACTGGAGGAGAAGCTTCGTAAGATTAGATTACAACTCTTAATGCTTTTTGAAAATGCTTTTGCAGTGAGCTCTGGTGCCCAGGTCATTTGATATGAGTACTCCAAGGTCTTTGATAGAGCGAGGGTCATCAACACAGTCATATCTGCCTAGTTTGTATTTGGTGTACTGGTTTTTTTTAACCAATGTGTAGAACAAAGCATTTATTGGTTGAGATTTGGAGTTGCCAAATGTTTGACCATTCAGACACATGATCAAGGTCACTTAAGAGCAGTAGCATTGTTGGCAGCGTTGAATAGTTTTACCTCATCAGTGAAGACGGCACAGTTGCTTATAAGGTGATCACAAAGGTCATTTATGTAGAGTATAAAGAGTGTGGGTCCTAAAATGCTACCTTGAGGGACACCGCTGTTAACTGGTGCAGGGTTTGATAGGACATTCCCTTCTTTTACTATTTGTTTGACAGGAACACAATAATCCACTTATGAAGGGATTCTCTTCTTCATTGCCAGCAGAAGATCTCTGATTTAAAGTTGCTTGAGTGAAAACTGTCTTCTAAGAAAGACATACCTGAGGGATTTTGTAGGTTCCCAACAAAGTTGACATCTGGATGGAGATGTCAGTCTCAGCCCCTTCCAGAACAGCCACTGTGTTTCTCTGCCTTCCACACCTGTAGTTGGGAACATTGGCCTCTCCATCAGAAAGCACGTCCAGGATCCAAGGATCTGAAGTCATTTCTATCTTGAAGAAATTTTCATAGATGTTATAACCCAGGGTGATGTTAGGTAAGAAATCAGCATTCTGGTTGATATCCTTGGAAGCATAAAGAAAGGGCAAAAATTTCCAAAAGTTTTTATATCCCTTTCTGCAGATATGAACATATAAATGTGTGGTGGTCTCCCATGGAAAGAATGAGACACAGAGGCTGGTATACTCGGGATGGGAGTCTAGAGCAAATTCTAGTGCCCCCTTTTATTGAGAAATTTGTACATAGTAAGCATTCACATTGTGGATTACAATAATTAGATATAGTACACAGAACTGTTTACCATTGTCTGAGCTGCTTAATTGTTTCTGGTGTTTGCTTTTAATTTCCTTGCTTATCTCAGTGACCCTTAGGCAGACATGTATGTATAAGGTTTTAGGCTAATCATTACCCAATACTGAAGTCAAAGTTTATTCCCACATCTCCCCTGTTTTAGTTTTTTTGATGATCACGGATGCCTCGGTAGCTTTTCGCCATCTGCAACAACAGTTCTACTTCCGTAGGCTTCACCCGACACATTCCTAAAAGTCCAGGGAGACTTTGGATACAACAGCATACACAAAGAGAAAGTATAAAAAGCAATATCACTCCAACAATTAGGTGATGAATCCATGAACCATCTGGCAACCAGGACCAAATTGCAGACCACACGTCCAGTCCCTCGTCCTCCGATTGTAATGGATTCTCACTCAGGGTTTGTTCCATAGGCTGTATAGTAGCTGTAATGTTTGGAGAATAATCAGAGATATACATGCAACAATGTGTATGAATCACAGCGCAAACTCCCCCTTGCACTGCCAAAATAGTGTCCACCATATATCTGGTTTGCAGGACAAAGTCAAGGATTTTTCCTTGCTCTTCTTCAAGCAGCTTTAGAGTTTTAATGGTGTCTTTCAACATAGTAACTATCCAATTGTTTAAACGATGCAAATCTCTATAGTTCATCATGACTCCTAAAGGAGGAATAACTCCCCTTGATATCTGTGTCCAGTAGTCATGATTCAAAACAGAGTTTACTTCCGTTGCGGAACACGCATTGTGGATATGAGCAGTCCCCAAAGATTTGAAAATGACATGAGATGGGATTACTTTCCCAAAGGTGCAGACTCCTTTCCATTGTGCTGGCATGCGATCATAGGCCATCCATCCACACAGCAACCATAGATTTGCTCCCAGGAGATGGCCAACCGTATTTGGTTCAGCATAGATTAATCATACAAAAGATTCCATTAACATAGCCAAATAAGTGGGCGGTGGTGCGTATTTCCCATTTGCACATTTGGGCAGCTGGTTTTCTATCATGATGGGACAACATGTGGCAGGGATAATTGGACACCCATTTTCATTGATCAAAGATATGATATCAAATTTAGAAATATTATGTGCAAAGTAAGTGAGATTTTTAGTTTTCATGTCATCCAGATAAACCCAACTTCCATTGCCAATAACAATTGTTTTGTTACAAAATGGATATGTTCCCAAGTAAGTCATATTCTCTACTGTCTCATTGTGAGTCCAGCAGATACCCGCCCCCTCTTGGATTCTGCTTCCAAGATGCAATGTATTTATGTTACTTTTAGTCCAACTGTTAGACCACATCCCTGAACAACCATAGCATTGTCCCTTATACCAGTCACCTTCGGCCAGAGGTACTGCAACCTGATGTTTTGTGAGTTGGCATGTGCATACATACCCAACAATCAGTTTTATTATGAAGGTTTGCTAGCTTCCCCATGTCCTGGATCATCGTGTTATACCGAACTTTCGGTCTTGGCGTACCTGCAGAAGGGGAGGAAGTAAAATGCCTACACCCCCCCCCCCCAGGGGCATGGCACTGGGCTTTAAAATGGCCAGGCTTTCCACAATTAAAACAATTCCCTGTAGGTTTCATCCCTTTTTGCAATGCCATAGCCAAAGTCTCCATGTTGTAAGCCTGAGAACCCACCACTGCACATGCCTTTAACAGATCAGCCAGAGTAACCTCACCTCTAGCCACCAAGGGCTGCAAGATACGCTTGCAGTCAGCTTTTGCATTTTCAACTGCCAATTTCAGCAAAAGTTATTTTGCAGCTTCCTCATTAGAGATTTGCCTGGTAATAGCCAATTGCAGCCTTTCCACAAAATCATTATAAGACTCAGATGCTGTTTGCTTAATTTGAGAAAAAGATTGTGCTGGGGTTCCCACATCCTGAATGCGGGACAACGCCCCAAGGACAGCTGCCATAACCACTGGAAATACGTGATCAGGCAAATTAGCAGCTTGATCAGCAGTGGATTCAAACAAGCCTGCCCCATAGATTTGGTCTGGCGTATACAGCCCCCCCCCGAATTCCTTCCCCTAGTGACAGCTTCCCTTTGGTATTCTGAGTCAAAAACCACATACTGAGTAGAGCTCAATATCATTCTCATTAAATCTTTCCAGTCACTAGGAATCATGCGGGAGGTAGCCAAACTTGTCAGAAGTCGCTTTGTAAAAGGACTTTGAATACCATAATCTTTTACTGCTTTTTTAATTTCCCTAAGAACTGCTAAAGGAATCGGAACCCATTCAGTCTGCAGATTGCCTTGAGCATCCACTTGCCTATTGACTGGAAACAAATTCATCTGGGTAATCTCATCAGACTCTAACTTCCCCTCATTGAAAGCCTGATGCATCATGGCTTGAACTTTTCCCATTTTTGATTGGATTTTATCATCCACTGGAGTAGGCGTTGTTGGAAATGATAAAGCACACTCCAGTTTTGGAGAAGGCGGGTGCAATACAATTCCTTTATAAGGAAGAGGTTCTACTAAAGTTTTTAAAAGAGGTTGTTGCTGGGTCTCTAAAGCAGTCAAAACAACCCTCCAATATATCAAAATTTCAGCTGTTGCCCGTGGCTCTTCATGAAGGATAGTTCCACTTCTCCTCCATGTGTCTAACTTTAAAGAGCCTTTCTCTGGATACCAGGGACATTGCCGCCAGATCTCTTGCAGCAACTCTCTCACATTATCTTTTGAAAGAACTATTTGCTGCCCCCCAGAGGGTTTAAAGATAAAGAAGTTTGTCCTGACTAACTTCAACAGCTCACTAACATGCCGTTCCTGTGGCTGAGAGAGTTTTCCCCCCATGTTCCCTGAAAAAATCCTATTGTCCAGCAATAGTTAAGGACGTACTTTACCTATTCCAGGCGAGGAAACACGGAGGTCCGGACATGTACCACCTGCAGTGGATCACGTCGGGGTCACCACTTGTGGTGGTCTCCCATGGAAAGAATGAGACACAGGCTGGTGTACTCAGGGTGGGAGTCTAGAACAAATTCTAGTGCTCCCTTTTATTGAGAATTTCGTACATAGTAAGCATTCACATTGTGGATTACAATAATTAGATATAGTACACAGAATTGTTTACAGTTGTCTGAGCTGCTTAATTGTTCCTGGTGTTTGTTTTTAATTTCCTTGCTTATCTCAGTGACCTTTAGGCAGACATGTATGTATAAGATCTTAGACAAATCATTACCCAATACTGAAGTCAAAGTTTATTCCCACAAATGTCATTGTACCTTGTACAACGAAATCTTCAGTGCACATCATAACCATGAAAATAAACACAAAGATCCTTCACCCTCCACACACTGAACCAAAACCCCACCCATGACACCACACCAACACCGCACTATCCAGCAGAATTCAACAGAGCTCCTGCCCTGGGATAGAAGCTGTTTTTTAGCCTATTTGTCATCGTTTTTATTATTCTGCACCATCTGCCAGATGGTCATAGTTCAAAAAAAGGGTCCCAGGATGAGATGGATCTTTGAGAATATTTTGAACTTTCTTAAGGCAACGGGAACTGTAAAGCTCTTCCAAAGAGGGGAGAGGGCAACCCACGATCTTCTGGGCAATGACCTTCACCCTCTGGAGTGCTTTCCTATCTGTCCCGGTGCAATAAGTTAAAATGCACTCTCTGGTGCAGCGGTAGAAGGTCACCAGCAGTTTTCCATTCAGTGGTTGTTTCCTGAGAAGCCTCAGGTAGTATCATCTCTGCTGGGCCCTTTTGACCAGGGCTGCAATGTGAGCATCCAGGTCAGGTCCTCTTTTAGGGTAACGGCCAGAAACTTACAACTGGTCACTTGCTTCCCTCATTCTCCATTGATAAGCAAGGGCTGGAGGTCTGATCTGTTCCTTCTATAATCCACTATAACCTCCTTGGTCTTATTGGTGTTGAGGACCAAGTTATTGTCTCCACACCACAAAAGCAACTGGCCTGTACTGTCCAGACAGTATATAGTTCATTGGGAATTGGGAGCTGTCCCCTTAAGGGAATGTCTCATGGGAAATGTAGTTAATGCATCATGGGAAATGTAGTTCATGTCATGTGGTCCCATCTGTAATCCTGATTGGTCACTGAATTGACCCTTGGTTGGATTGGGGGAGTTGCCTTTCCTCTTGCTTGGACCCCAGCAACGTGCTGGAGTCTCACCCTTTGCTCTATCATTAGGGGATGAAGATCACTATACTTTCACACTATGAAGTCAGCTATGCAAAGATTTGGACATTAGATGAATCTTGGCATAACTGTGAGTTATACCTTGAGGATGCCTTGTGATCCAACAAAGAAACTTTGTATGGAAACCTTTGTAGAGTTTGCCTGACTGTCTTTATATTCAGCCAGCAATTTAAAGACAGAACAGGGTCCACCTCATCTCAGTAGGCAGAATCACCCCCCCGTGAGCCCCACCACCACCCAGTTCCTCAGACTCCCCCCCTGAGCCCTGTCTTTCCTGCCCCTCCTTCCCCAAGTCTGACAGGAGGGGGGCCCACTTGGGGCCAGAGAGAAAGCGGCTCCTCTGCTGACCAACAGGCCCAGCCAGGATGCTTGGAACGGTCTGGACGGAGGCAGGAGGGAAACCCACTCAGAGTCCCCCGAGTCCCAGCAGAGGGGAAGAAATTGGAGGGAGGGTCAGAGAGACCCCCAAAGGAGGTGGACGGGTCTCTCCCCCTTGTCTTTCCATGGGAACTCAGATTCCCCTGAGGATAGTTCGAAGTGACCCATGGAGCTTTTCTTTTGAAGGCAGGATTAGAAGGGAAGGAAATGAAATCAATAGGAGGAGGAAAGGAAAAGGAAGAAGCAGAAAAGGAAGATGGGAAGGAAGTGAAGTCAATAGATGAGGAAGGGAGGAGGAAAGGAATAGGAAAAGGAAAGGAAAACGAATAGGAAAAGGAAAGGGAAGGATAGGGAAGGGAAGGAAAAGAATGAAAAGAAAGGAAAAAATAGGAGGAGGAAAGGAAAAGGAAGAAGAAAAGGAAGACGGGAAGGAACTGAAGTCAATAGATAAGGAAAGGAGGAGGAAAGGAACAGGAAAAGGAAAGGAAAACGAATAGGAAAAGGAAAGGGAAGGATAGGGAAGGGAAGGGAAGGAAAAGAATGAAAAGAAAGGAAAAAATAGGAGGAGGAAAGGAAAAGGAAGAAGCAGAAGCAGAAGATGGAAAGGAACTGAAGTCAATAGATAAGGAAGGGAGCAGGAAAGGAATAGAAATAGGAAAGGAAAGGAAAGGGAAAGAAGGGAAGGAGGATCCCAGAAGGAACCCGCATGGTTGCAAAAAGACTCCGATAACCTGAAAGAAAACAAGAGAGACAAATATCAAAGGCAAAATCTGGGAGACGCAACTCAAGCAGAGCCCCCGTTTTGAGGGAAACCAGGAAATCAGAGGCTCCGAATGAACGAAGCCAAAGGCTGAAAGGAGGAAAAAGAGATTTCTTTCCAAAGGAAAGGGGGGGAGAGAGGGGCTGGGGGGACAGCAGGGACGGTCGGGGCGCCTGGGGGAAAAGCGCTTTGGGGTGGCGGCAGAGCAGCAGGGAGAGCCTCCCTGGGGAGGCGGAGGGGGGAGCCCACCCTCTCTTGGGAGGAGGGGGGTCAAGTGTCACCCCCTCCCCCTACTCGCTTCCCTGCCAAGAGCTCCCAACTGCCCCCCAAAGGCTCTGAAAGGACCCCCAGCCTTCTCTGCCCCCCCAGTCTCTCCTCCAGGGGCGGCGGGGCTGAGCAGCCAGGAGGGGCAGCCAAGGGACCCTCCGCTCCTGCCTTTCGCCCTGGCTGTGGGGCTGAGGGACCCGTGGCTCCCCCCCAGACCTTCTGCCTCTTGGGAAGTCATGAGGGGGAGTCGGGTCCTTCTTCCTCCCAGCAACCCCGGAGGAGGCGAGGGAGCCTCGGGGGCGGAGAGAGAGGAGAGAAGCCACTCCGGGGGGAGAGACCTGCCTTACATTGGGGTTCAGGTGGGGCGGATTCCTCCCCGTCCAACTACCGCGGCCTCCAGTCACCTGGGCAGCCCAGGAACCAGCCCGCCTGAGCGACAGGAGGACCCCCCACTGCTCCAGGCTTCATTTAGGAGCTGCCTGGCTTGATCCAGTAATAATTCTCTTTTCTCCTTCTCTTGCTATGGTGGCTCCTCTCTCCCATGCCATCAGGTAATGGTGATTCCAGGAGGGGGGGGCTCTTCTGGATCCTTCCAGCCAACCCCCAATGACCATCTGGGTTTCACAGCTGAGACCTCTTCCAGGTTGAGCTCCGCCAACAATTCAGCTGCTGGTACCTCCGGTATCAGCAAAGAAGATTGCCCTCCCATAGCGCCCAGGTCCTCCTGGTCACTCGCTGGAGATGACATGATGTTCAGACCCCCTCGGAAGAAACTGGATATTTTCTCCGGGTGGGCTGGGGAGGAGATTCAGAATAACGTCAGTCGGTGCTCCATTCAAACTCCAAGAAAGAAATACTTAGACTCTTTAGATTAGAGAAAAGATTTCTTTTACTGAAAATGAAGTGGTAGCATCAGTAGGATTCTGAATCTCAGAAATTAGGCAAGCAAATCAGATATACAAACTATGGGGGAATTGTTCCCATCCCCCATAGTTCAAAAGATTTTCCAATTAAAAGTTCAGAATATGATCATGTGGACATCTTCAGGTGGTGATGAGGCCTCTGTCTGTTGACCTTGACATATTTTGATTAAGGTTTGCAGCTGCGCAGAGAAAAGAAAGCTAAGCAAGAAATAGAAACCTAAACGCAGGAATCTATGCTCCCCCCCCCACTCCTCATTTACACAACACAAGAATGTAACACCTCCAGCTCTCTTCCCAGACATTAACCCCCTTCCTCCCCCCAATACTTATGGCAGCCAAAAGATGCAAAGCAGTAGTAGAAGATCTTGAAGGCTGACAATAAGTTGTACAAGATGAGTAACAAAAAGCAAGCCCAGGAACAGAATGTAAGAATAGAGGGGTGTGTGTGTGTGTGTGTGTGTGTGTGTGTGTTGTGTGGTAGAATGAAAGGGATACAAATATAAATAAAGAGAAGGCAGGAAAGGGAACATTTTGTGCAAAAAGAAAACCTCGGGAACGAGAGGAATTCTGGTTGAGACTTTTAGGCAGGACTGTGCTCTTTTTTTTTCCTTTCCTTTCCTTTCCTTTCCTTTCCTTTCCTTTCCTTTCCTTTCCTTTCCTTTCCTTTCCTTTCCTTTCCTTTCCTTTCCTTTTTTCTTTTCTTTTCTTTTCTTTCTTTTCTTTTCTTTCTTTTTTCTTTTTCTTTCTTTCTTTCTTTCTTTCTTTCTTTCTTTCTTTCTTTCTTTCTTTCTTTCTTTCTTTCTTTCTTTCTTTCTTTCTTACTGGCTCCTGGCTCTGCCAGTGCTGTGTTAAGAGCCAGGCGTTGGGTTGTAGAAGAGAGGAGGAGAAATCCTATCTTTAGGAGAGGGAAGACTGTCAATGCTCAGGGGACACAGGTTGGGGATCAAAGCCGTGGAGTCTTCTGGACACTCCTTGATGGGATTGGAATTCTCGGTGAGTCTCCAGCTCCTTTTGCTGGACTTGACCCCTTATTAACCAATCAGAATAGAGCTGGGAGGGTCCTTGGAGGTCTTCTAATCCAACTCCCTGCTCAAGCAGGAGACCCTATACTGGAGATGGGATTCTAACAGTTCGGACCGGTTCTATAGAACCGGTTATTATGATTCTGCACAGTTCAGAGAGCTGGCAAATTGTGCCCCTGGCTGGCCCCACCCCTCTCCAACCTCCCCTCCCGGTCAGTCTTTATTGTGCCTGCCGGACATCACTGACTGTGTCCTTCCCCACCCAGTCACTCCTGAAGGAATCTTTTCAGGTTCTTTTTCCCTTCCCGATGATCAGCTGTGCTGGGATCCCCCTCGCTGTCTTACTGCTTTGCCCAGGATGCTTCCCTGAAGCCCAGGAGGCAAAAGGGGGTGTGGGATGTGCATGTATGCTGCGTGCCCCACCCTGTGCTCCATTTTGTGTTTTCCTGGGCCCCAGGAAAGACTTCTGGGAGCAAAAACACCCTCCAGGAGGCTTCCCTGTGGTCCAGGAGCCCCCAAAACAAGGGGGGTGCTGCAAAAAAGAAACCACACCCACCCAGCCACACCCACATTTGAATCCCACCCCTGCCCTATACCATGTCAGACAAGTGACTGTCCAATCCCCATTGATGGACTTACACCCTCTTCTTCATCAAGTTGCCTGTTGAATGCAACTGTGGGGGTCCCTGGGGTGCCAAAAGGGGCTGGCCTAGCAAACATTGATGATGAAGACATTTTGGACCACAAATGAAGAGGTGGGTGGTGGAAAGCCTGAAAGCTTTCACTTTTCTTTCTGTTTGTTTGTTTTATTCCTTCCTCTAGAAGAGGCCCTCCAATATTCTCCAGTCATCTCTCTCCTCCCCAGCTCTGGTTAATAAGACCCAAATCATTGTTACTGTTGGCCTTTTGAGTTTTCTGATGATGTTTTCAGAAGAAGAAGGAAGAGGCAAAGAGTGGCAAGAAACTCCTGGTCCCAGCCGAGATATTCCAAGATATTCCGATATCTCCTGTCTCCTCAACCTTCCCAGATGCATGGACGCCCACACCAAAGGAAGACATTGCAGCCAAGCATGTGAGTGGTTATCAGGCCCGGCCCAGATTGGACCTTCAGGAAAGATGATGATGTTTTCAGAAGAAGGGGCAAAGAGTAGCAAGCGGCTTCGTCCAGAACCTCCTGGACACAGTTGAGTTATTCCGATATCTCCTGTCCCCTATGGCCCTTTGCTCAAAAGCTGCAGCAGCCATCTCCTCACCCTTCCCAGATGCATGGACATCCACAAGAGAACCACCCACAGCCAAAGAGAAGGCATTGAAGCCAAGCAGGTGAGCCGTTATCAGGCCCGGCCCAGCTTGGACCTTCAGGAAAGAAAGACTCATCTCCATTTGCAGTCGAGTTGCATCTAGTAAAAGGTATGCTTTCACTAAAGCCAAGCAGTCACAGCGAAAGCAAAGTTAGATCTGAGGATTCCTACATAAACCTGGTAATCTTCCCTTTTTTCTCCCTGGATGTTAGATCGGGGCGGATCGGTTCTCAATGAGATGCAAGACCATTTGAGTAACGTTCAGCTCTTTATTTAGATATAGTTCAGTGCATGTCCTAGGAGCCGCGGCAATCCTTTATTAGAGGTTTGCTCGCGGCTCGGTGGCCAATGACAGCGCTTTGAATCGCCCGCGATCGGCTAAGCCAATCACGGGAGATTCTTGGTGCGCCAATCACGGCCGCTCAGTTAGCCAATCTGGTTGCGGTCCGTGTGGACCAATCAAGTGTCAGGGTTTGGAGTATGCTAATATAGCACACTGGTCATTTACAATTATGTCCACTGAAGGCCAATCATGCAGAAGTAAAAGTATTCCTTTCAATATTTTAGGGAGGAAGCTGGGGAATCCCATCTCTTTGCTCACTCACGCCAGACCAACGCAACACTCTTCTATCATAACAAGCAAACATCTGCATCCAGTGTCTACACCATTACGTCTCCTTGCTGAATGGGTGTTGCCCACGATGAAACTGGGATGAAAAGGGCAGAGTTAGACCATGAAAAGTAAGCAAATGAACTTGGATTGTTCTTGGTATAAACAAGTGATGGATTTTTCCAAGAAGTTCTAGCTTTGTGGTCTTTGGAGCCATCCAAGGAATAAGGCGGAAAGACAAGAGGCAGCTGATAGAAAAAAGCAAAAGGGCCAAAATGGCAAAATGAGCATGTGTGAGATTTAGTATGTGTTCAACTTACTGCACATTCCAAAAAGATAAAATAGGAGTGGACCGATGATCAGATTGATGTCCATGCTTGAAGCATAGAAAAACAAGGCTTTGTGTATATCTGGATGTTCTTTGGGTGTTGTGATGGTCAGATAGGCTCACAGTTTAGGAGCAGACTGAGCTCACTTTCAAAGGTTCCACTAAAACTTGCGTGTTCTCAATATACACAGCAAACACACCCACACAATATGTCCCCTTCCCAAGAATGGGGACAGACCCACCATGGTGCACTCAAAATAGAAAGGGATCAGGATACGTTTTAGGATGGGAGACTTCTCCTGTGGCCCCTGGACCTAAACCCAAGACAATGTTTCAGAGATTCCTTAGCTCAGGTGTTGTACAAAGAAAAACAGGGGCAGTCGGGCCTAAAGAAGGTGCATCCTGTAAAATGGCGTTTCCAGAACCTTCCATCTCCACCTTCATTCCTCAAATGAAACAATGGCATTGTTTATGGAGCCTACCCATCTTCTGGGAAACGCACAGCCTAATTTTTTTGCATGAATTGCCGATCAATTTGAGTGAGCTTCCTGACAATAATTGATTTAGGACTTGTTGGTTGTATTGGCCAAGATTCGGGAGGTTTTGAGTTCTAATCCTCCCTCAGGCAGGAAAACTTCCTGGGGGACTTTGAGCGGATCACCAGGAGACTTTTGAATTCCAGTCCTGCCTTAGTTCTTATTGAATTTGGGGTGGGAAATTTGGAAACATTTTCTCAGATTAATGTAAGATACTAAAATTGGAGATTCCTAGAGTGTGAGAAGGCCGAGTGTCCAATGTTGTGGGTAGTGATGGAAGAAAGTGAAATTGTGGGATAATCGCTGTGGTGGGGATAATTTTTTTTACTACTGGTTCTGTGGGCATGGCTTTGTGGGCGTGGCTTTGTGGGCATGGCAGTGGAAAGTTACTTCAAAAGCCCATTCCTTCCTCTCCTGACTAACCTGCTTTCCAGCTCCGTTCTCCTGTGCATGGCAACCAATCCAGCCGATCAGCTGAGACTCAGTGTGAGGCAGAGAAGAGATAGGGACGAGGCCATTCAGAAGTGGTATTTGCCAGTTCTCTGAACCACTCAAAATTTCCACTACCAGTTCTCCACAACTGGTCAAAACCTTCTGAATTCCAACTCTGGATAAACCCCTCTTCCATGTGGCACAAAGCCACAAGTCTCGGCCTTCTTCTACTGCTTGTGCAAGAACCAGAGGGATTTGTGTGAATCTTAGACTGACCTTCTTCTGATCCACCAGAGCTTTTCTTATCTCCTTAAAATGGAATTTGCAAAGGAATCCTATTCACAGTTAGGAGCCTTTATGAGACATCAAAATTGATTCCCAATTGATCACCAATCTCTGTGGTTGGAGAGCAGAGCAGCTTCCATGGGTGCCTCTTCTTAGAAACCTAGAAGCCCCCCCCCCCACATTCAGCCCCTTCTTGGACCTGGATGAACATTATGCAGCATTGGAGGTTTGTGACCTGGTCAATGATGCGGCTGCCTTGAGACAGTATCCCTGCAACCTCCTCCTGGGAAGAGTCAGAAGGTCCCCTTTCTCTGGACATCTTCTCCAGCCCTTCACAGATGAGACAGGCTTGCAGGAGGAGCAGAGAAATGCTTTAGGTACAAATTGTAGAGTGGAAAATTAAAGAGCCTGAAAACGGCTATTTTATTTCTCTGGTTGATGAAAGAAAAAAAATATACAGTGGAAATTTCTTTACACACTTCATTTTTTTATTTCCTTTTTTTTTTTTTTTTTGCTGTGCATACAATCCCAAACTGAAATCCCAGACAGCTGTTCTGCTGAATTCTTTCTGCAAAGGAGGTTTTATCAGGAAATCAAGAAAGACTCATATAAGAGGGATGAAGATTTCCCTCCTCAGCTGGGAGCCAGTCAAGCATGGCATTTCACATCATTCTGGCATTTTTAGGAAGAAGATCAGGCAACCAGGCTGGTGTTTGGTACCACAGCTTCCTCCTGACCTCTTTTCCTACACATTCTCTCACCACCCACCTACCCACATGTTTACCTGCTGTAAGTGGGAACAAGTGCGTCAATCATTTTTTATAAGGTATCATATTCAGTAGCTGTTGCTGAATTCCTCTGAATTTTACAGTGGTCTCTTTAGCAATATTTATTGAGATGCAAGAATTCCAGTCGTCCAACAATTCCCCATGTTGTAACATACAGATATCATTTTCTTTGACTCCTGCATACTATCAAATTGGAAATCAAATAAAAGAAACATTAACAATTCTTCCGCTATCATAATGATGTAATATGTCATGTTTTTACATTTGTTCTGGTTGTGAGATGCTCCTTTGTGTTCAGCTCTGGCCTCAGAAAGATAATGTAGCACTTGGGGATGAAGATGCAGACCAGCAGACCAGCACTGGAGGCCAGGATGGAGAAGACCTGCACAGCCACCATGTGTTTCCCTTTGGTGCTCAGGTAGGTGGGCACAAAAGTCACCCAAACACTGCAGAAGAGCAGCATGCTGAAGGTGATCAGTGTGGCTTCGTTGAAGGCCCCAGGCAGATTCCTGGCCACGAAAGCCACCGTGAAGCAGACGGCAGCCAGAAAGCCCATGAAGCTGAAGGTGACATAGAACATGACAACGGCTCCTTGGTTGCACTGCAGGATGATCTCTCCAGGCTGGGAGTGGAGATCAGAGTCAGGGAAGGGGGGAGAAACTCCCAGCCAGATGGAGCAGATAATAACTTGGACACCAGAAGAAGACAGAATGATGGAGTTGGCCAAGCTCTTCCCCAACCATCTCTTCACTCGGTTTCCTGGTTTTGTGGCCAGGAAAGCCAGCACCACTGTCATGGTTTTGGCCAAGAGAGAAGAAACAGCAACCGAGAAGATGATGCTGAAAACTGTTTGTCAGAGAAAGCAGGTGGCTTTCCTTGGTTGACCAATGAAGAGAGAAGAAGACAAGAAGCAAAGCAGGAGGGAGACCAGGAGGATGTAGGAGAGGTCCCGGTTGTTGGCTTTGACAAGGGGAGTTTCTCGGTATTTAATGAAGACGATTAAAACAAGGCCTGTGGTTAGGAACAAGAATAGGGCAAAAGAGACCAGGATGATGCCCAGATGTTCTTCATAAGACAGGAAGGTTATCACTTTGGGGATACATTGGACTCTTTTTTTATTTGGGAATTTATCATCCGGACATTTGGTGCATTTTTCTGTATCTGAGAAAAAAACAATAACCCCATATTTCTTTGTCCTTTGCATTTCAAGATATATTGGACATTCTTTTGGAACAAGTGATTATCAGGAGCATTTTCCGGGATGGATTTATTAATATTTCCAGAGACAAAAAATAAGTCTTATCGCTTAAAAAATATATATAGCTACAGTATATTTTTGATAGGCTATGAAATTGAGGGAAGCTTTGGACTTGAAAGATTTCCTTTGTAATGTTCAGAATATTGATAGGAACCTCCATTACTAAAGGAAAATAATGAATCAATTAATCTTTTTAGAGAAACTTATGTGCAAGATGGCAATTCTTGTCATACTTGCCTCAGAGCTGGCTGGCAGATCAAGTGACTGTTGCAAATAATTTGGAATGGCCTTTGGAGCAGTGGTGATACGGGTGCAGATACATAGAGCCATACCTATCCATGCTGCCACATTGTGCATCTCGTACATCAGCAATAACTTTCAGTGTTCCTCAAAGGGAACCCATGTAGACTGCATTGCAATCCTCCTTTCAGGAGGTGGACCTAAAATAATTCCTCATGTTTCAAGGAACTCAGGTGTTCCTAGAGAAGTAAATGTGGAAGGAAGGACACATCCAAGCTAAAAAGAAGAAATATTTTCTCTGGCAGCAGTAAAGCTTGTCAAATCTGCCACAGCCACCTCTCTCTATCCAGCCCTTCCTTCACAGTCTTTTTGCTCTTCTGTTTAGATAAGAAATGAGGCATTTCAGAAATAAACCAGAAACCAATTCAGCTTCAAAGTGTGTTTTAATTCACACTTTCATGACAATGATCTAGATGGATCCAGTTCGACCAGGCCTTCCTTTCCTCTGGTGTCACCCACCTTTCTGAGTGGAGAAGGTCCCCTCCAGACAAGGAATGCAGTCGTAGCAGCAAACTGGCTCTCCTTCTCGAGCCCTCTTGACAAATCCAGGATGACAACTTTCCACACATTCAGATTGAGGAAAGAACTGAGCAGAAAAGAAATAAGACTGCAAAGGAAATATGTGGAAAATGGAGGTAAAAATGGATATTAGACAAAATATTAGATATTAGCCTCTGGTCTTCACTTAAGTAAGCAAAATCTCTCACTATTTCCAAATGGTTAGAGGTATAACTTCTGGAAGATTCTTCCATTAGTTCCTCTCTTTTGCTTTTGGCATCTCACATTGCCAAAAAAAAAAAAAGGACTTTATTAAATAGAAAAGTCTGGAGAGATGGAACCAGGGGTCAGATTCTAGTGGTTCTGTCCAGTTCTATTGAACCAGTTGTTATGATTCTGCGCAGTTCAGAGAACCGGCAAATTGCACCACTAACTGGCCCCGCCTCTCTCTGCCTGCTCCTCCCCTCCGCTCCCAGTCAGTCCTTATTGTGCATGCGTGGCATCGCCTGCAGCCTGCTTTTGCCCACTCGCCAGTCCAGCCATTGCTGCATGCCTTCCGCTGTGTCCCTGCCTGATGTCCCTGGGTGAGTGAGGCTCTGCAAGCTCTGGGGCCCAGTCACCTACCTGCCACTGCCGATCACCTTTACCCCCCCACCCCCACTTGCCTTTTGCTGCCACCACCCGCCATCCTCACCCAGCAGGTAAGGCCCAATATCTGCAGTGAATCCAGGTGGGGGCGAGATGCAGACTGGTGGGGACCCGAGCTACATTTCGCTGTATTGCAAGACATGTGGAGAGGCTCGTGTCCTCCTACTGCTGGGAGAGCAAGAGAGTCTTTCCTGGCACAGTTCCGGATGGCAGAGAGAAACAGGATTCAAGCTGGCTACTTCTCTGCTGCCCAGAGCCACCCATTTCCCTTTTGGAGAGGAAGTTGCAAACTTTTTGCTGTGCTAGGAAAGACTCTCTTGCTTTCCCAGCAGCAGGAGAACATGAGCACCTGTCCTCCGGTACAGTGAAATTTAGCTGGGATTCACCATAGGTGCTGGGCCTTACCTGCTGGGGGTTAGGGGTCCAGGTGTCAGAGGCAAAAGGCAAGGGGGGTGGGGGGGTAAAGGTGACCGGCAGCCCGGTCATACCAGAGTCGGCAACAGGTGTCATCATTTTGAAGTTGAGGGAGAATTTGGGGAAAGAGATGAAGAGTCCCGCAGTGGCCGGCACAGGAGCTCCATTGAGAAGCAGGGAAGTGGCCTTCTGGTGGTCCAACCTGGTGTTCAGGCTGGAGGCGAGCCACAGGAAGTCAGATCACTGAGGGAAAGGGGAACTGCCAGCAGGAGCTGCCCTCTCCTAGAAGAATTGGGACCATTTGGGGTAGTCCTAGGAATTGAGTGAGTCATTCCCTGAGCCTGGTCCTTGCCTTCTTAGCTCAGGGAATGGCCTTTTTGTGCAGGAGGAAGACTGCAGAGGGGGCAGGTCTACGTGAGTGACTCCTCAGGTGTCTTTGCCAGATTATTTGGACACATACAAGCGAGCGCAGTTAAAGTTACTGCTGTTGCATGTGAGCTCAGGCCTCAATGCACGGCTCTGTAAAGCCAACACCAAAGAAGTGGGAGATCAGGTGAACCTGTGGTACAATGCTCACTCGGATCTCGGCCGCTCCAGGTCATCCGACCTCAAAGCCATTTAGGAGCCGCCATTCCCAGGTTTTTACATGCCTCCTCTTCACCTTGCTGAAGCGGCTGGCCCTGCCCTTCACCCTCCCCTCCCTCGCCTGGCCTAAGAAGGTGAGGGTGAGGGCGGGGGATAGTGAAGCGGCCGGGTCCCTATCTTCCTGATTCTCTCTCCCACTCTGTATGTGTGTGTCTCCCTGAAAGCTGTGTCATGGCCAAGCCAGCAAGCTCTCCTTGGCGCTGTTCGCTACTTCCTTCATTTCTTCTTTTTGGAATGCAGACTGGCTGAACAATGATCGCCAGGCCATGGTGGAAGCATCCCTTCGGGCGACCCTTCTCCTCCTCCTCCTCCTCCTCCTCCTCCTCCTCCTCCTCCTCCTCCTCCTCCTCCTCCTCCTCCTCCTCCTCCTCCTCCTCCTCCTCCTCTTATAACTGGCCGTTGTGGCAAGTCATGTTTTTACATTTGTTCTGGTTGTGAGATGCTCCTTTGTGTTCAGCTCTGGCCTCAGAAAGATAATGTAGCACTTGGGGATGAAGATGCAGACCAGCAGACCAGCACTGGAGGCCAGGATGGAGAAGACCTGCACAGCCACCATGTGTTTCCCTTTGGTGCTCAGGTAGGTGGGCACAAAAGTCACCCAAACACTGCAGAAGAGCAGCATGCTGAAGGTGATCAGTGTGGCTTCGTTGAAGGCCCCAGGCAGATTCCTGGCCACGAAAGCCACCGTGAAGCAGACGGCAGCCAGAAAGCCCATGAAGCTGAAGGTGACATAGAACATGACAACGGCCCCTTGGTTGCACTGCAGGATGATCTCTCCAGGCTGGGAGTGGAGATCAGAGTCAGGGAAGGGGGGAGAAACTCCCAGCCAGATGGAGCAGATAATAACTTGGACACCAGAAGAAGACAGAATGATGGAGTTGGCCAAGCTCTTCCCCAACCATCTCTTCACTCGGTTTCCTGGTTTTGTGGCCAGGAAAGCCAGCACCACTGTCATGGTTTTGGCCAAGAGAGAAGAAACAGCAACCGAGAAGATGATGCTGAAAACTGTTTGTCAGAGAAAGCAGGTGGCTTTCCTTGGTTGACCAATGAAGAGAGAAGAAGACAAGAAGCAAAGCAGGAGGGAGACCAGGAGGATGTAGGAGAGGTCCCGGTTGTTGGCTTTGACAAGGGGAGTTTCTCGGTATTTAATGAAGACGATTAAAACAAGGCCTGTGGTTAGGAACAAGAATAGGGCAAAAGAGACCAGGATGATGCCCAGAAGATCTTCATAAGACAGGAAGGTTATCACTTTGGGGATACATTGGACTCTTTTTTTATTTGGGAATTTATCATCCGGACATTTGGTGCATTTTTCTGTATCTGAGAAAAAAACAATAACCCCATATTTCTTTGTCCTTTGCATTTCAAGATATATTGGACATTCTTTTGGAACAAGTGATTATCAGGAGCATTTTCCGGGATGGATTTATTAATATTTCCAGAGACAAAAAATAAGTCTTATCGCTTAAAAAATATATATAGCTACAGTATATTTTTGATAGGCTATGAAATTGAGGGAAGCTTTGGACTTGAAAGATTTCCTTTGTAATGTTCAGAATATTGATAGGAACCTCCATTACTAAAGGAAAATAATGAATCAATTAATCTTTTTAGAGAAACTTATGTGCAAGATGGCAATTCTTGTCATACTTGCCTCAGAGCTGGCTGGCAGATCAAGTGACTGTTGCAAATAATTTGGAATGGCCTTTGGAGCAGTGGTGATACGGGTGCAGATACATAGAGCCATACCTATCCATGCTGCCACATTGTGCATCTCGTACATCAGCAATAACTTTCAGTGTTCCTCAAAGGGAACCCATGTAGACTGCATTGCAATCCTCCTTTCAGGAGGTGGACCTAAAATAATTCCTCATGTTTCAAGGAACTGAGGTGTTCCTAGAGAAGTAAATGTGGAAGGAAGGACACATCCAAGCTAAAAAGAAGAAATATTTTCTCTGGCAGCAGTAAAGCTTGTCAAATCTGCCACAGCCACCTCTCTCTATCCAGCCCTTCCTTCACAGTCTTTTTGCTCTTCTGTTTAGATAAGAAATGAGGCATTTCAGAAATAAACCAGAAACCAATTCAGCTTCAAAGTGTGTTTTAATTCACACTTTCATGACAATGCTCTAGATGGATCCAGTTCGACCAGGCCTTCCTTTCCTCTGGTGTCACCCACCTTTCTGAGTGGAGAAGGTCCCCTCCGGACAAGGAATGCAGTCGTAGCAGCAAACTGGCTCTCCTTCTCGAGCCCTCTTGACAAATCCAGGATGACAACTTTCCACACATTCAGATTGAGGAAAGAACTGAGCAGAAAAGAAATAAGACTGCAAAGGAAATATGTGGAAAATGGAGGTAAAAATGGATATTAGACAAAATATTAGATATTAGCCTCTGGTCTTCACTTAAGTAAGCAAAATCTCTCACTATTTCCAAATGGTTAGAGGTATAACTTCTGGAAGATTCTTCCATTAGTTCCTCTCTTTTGCTTTTGGCATCTCACATTGCCAAAAAAAAAAAAAGGACTTTATTAAATAGAAAAGTCTGGAGAGATGGAACCAGGGGTCAGATTCTAGTGGTTCTGTCCAGTTCTATTGAACCAGTTGTTATGATTCTGCGCAGTTCAGAGAACCGGCAAATTGCACCACTAACTGGCCCCGCCTCTCTCTGCCTGCTCCTCCCCTCCGCTCCCAGTCAGTCCTTATTGTGCATGCGTGGCATCGCCTGCAGCCTGCTTTTGCCCACTCGCCAGTCCAGCCATTGCTGCATGCCTTCCGCTGTGTCCCTGCCTGATGTCCCTGGGTGAGTGAGGCTCTGCAAGCTCTGGGGCCCAGTCACCTACCTGCCACTGCCGATCACCTTTACCCCCCCACCCCCACTTGCCTTTTGCTGCCACCACCCGCCATCCTCACCCAGCAGGTAAGGCCTAATATCTGCAGTGAATCCAGGTGGGGCGAGATGCAGACTGGTGGGGACCCGAGCTACATTTCGCTGTATTGCAAGACATGTGGAGAGGCTCGTGTCCTCCTACTGCTGGGAGAGCAAGAGAGTCTTTCCTGGCACAGTTCCGGATGGCAGAGAGAAACAGGATTCAAGCTGGCTACTTCTCTGCTGCCCAGAGCCACCCATTTCCCTTTTGGAGAGGAAGTTGCAAACTTTTTGCTGTGCTAGGAAAGACTCTCTTGCTTTCCCAGCAGCAGGAGAACATGAGCACCTGTCCTCCGGTACAGTGAAATTTAGCTGGGATTCACCATAGGTGCTGGGCCTTACCTGCTGGGGGTTAGGGGTCCAGGTGTCAGAGGCAAAAGGCAAGGGGGGTGGGGGGGTAAAGGTGACCGGCAGCCCGGTCATACCAGAGTCGGCAACAGGTGTCATCATTTTGAAGTTGAGGGAGAATTTGGGGAAAGAGATGAAGAGTCCCGCAGTGGCCGGCACAGGAGCTCCATTGAGAAGCAGGGAAGTGGCCTTCTGGTGGTCCAACCTGGTGTTCAGGCTGGAGGCGAGCCACAGGAAGTCAGATCACTGAGGGAAAGGGGAACTGCCAGCAGGAGCTGCCCTCTCCTAGAAGAATTGGGACCATTTGGGGTAGTCCTAGGAATTGAGTGAGTCATTCCCTGAGCCTGGTCCTTGCCTTCTTAGCTCAGGGAATGGCCTTTTTGTGCAGGAGGAAGACTGCAGAGGGGGCAGGTCTACGTGAGTGACTCCTCAGGTGTCTTTGCCAGATTATTTGGACACATACAAGCGAGCGCAGTTAAAGTTACTGCTGTTGCATGTGAGCTCAGGCCTCAATGCACGGCTCTGTAAAGCCAACACCAAAGAAGTGGGAGATCAGGTGAACCTGTGGTACAATGCTCACTCGGATCTCGGCCGCTCCAGGTCATCCGACCTCAAAGCCATTTAGGAGCCGCCATTCCCAGGTTTTTACATGCCTCCTCTTCACCTTGCTGAAGCGGCTGGCCCTGCCCTTCACCCTCCCCTCCCTCGCCTGGCCTAAGAAGGTGAGGGTGAGGGCGGGGGATAGTGAAGCGGCCGGGTCCCTATCTTCCTGATTCTCTCTCCCACTCTGTATGTGTGTGTCTCCCTGAAAGCTGTGTCATGGCCAAGCCAGCAAGCTCTCCTTGGCGCTGTTCGCTACTTCCTTCATTTCTTCTTTTTGGAATGCAGACTGGCTGAACAATGATCGCCAGGCCATGGTGGAAGCATCCCTTCGGGCGACCCTTCTCCTCCTCCTCCTCCTCCTCCTCCTCCTCCTCCTCCTCCTCCTCCTCCTCCTCCTCCTCCTCCTCCTCCTCCTCCTCTTATAACTGGCCGTTGTGGCAAGTCATGTTTTTACATTTGTTCTGGTTGTGAGATGCTCCTTTGTGTTCAGCTCTGGCCTCAGAAAGATAATGTAGCACTTGGGGATGAAGATGCAGACCAGCAGACCAGCACTGGAGGCCAGGATGGAGAAGACCTGCACAGCCACCATGTGTTTCCCTTTGGTGCTCAGGTAGGTGGGCACAAAAGTCACCCAAACACTGCAGAAGAGCAGCATGCTGAAGGTGATCAGTGTGGCTTCGTTGAAGGCCCCAGGCAGATTCCTGGCCACGAAAGCCACCGTGAAGCAGACGGCAGCCAGAAAGCCCATGAAGCTGAAGGTGACATAGAACATGACAACGGCCCCTTGGTTGCACTGCAGGATGATCTCTCCAGGCTGGGAGTGGAGATCAGAGTCAGGGAAGGGGGGAGAAACTCCCAGCCAGATGGAGCAGATAATAACTTGGACACCAGAAGAAGACAGAATGATGGAGTTGGCCAAGCTCTTCCCCAACCATCTCTTCACTCGGTTTCCTGGTTTTGTGGCCAGGAAAGCCAGCACCACTGTCATGGTTTTGGCCAAGAGAGAAGAAACAGCAACCGAGAAGATGATGCTGAAAACTGTTTGTCAGAGAAAGCAGGTGGCTTTCCTTGGTTGACCAATGAAGAGAGAAGAAGACAAGAAGCAAAGCAGGAGGGAGACCAGGAGGATGTAGGAGAGGTCCCGGTTGTTGGCTTTGACAAGGGGAGTTTCTCGGTATTTAATGAAGACGATTAAAACAAGGCCTGTGGTTAGGAACAAGAATAGGGCAAAAGAGACCAGGATGATGCCCAGAAGATCTTCATAAGACAGGAAGGTTATCACTTTGGGGATACATTGGACTCTTTTTTTATTTGGGAATTTATCATCCGGACATTTGGTGCATTTTTCTGTATCTGAGAAAAAAACAATAACCCCATATTTCTTTGTCCTTTGCATTTCAAGATATATTGGACATTCTTTTGGAACAAGTGATTATCAGGAGCATTTTCCGGGATGGATTTATTAATATTTCCAGAGACAAAAAATAAGTCTTATCGCTTAAAAAATATATATAGCTACAGTATATTTTTGATAGGCTATGAAATTGAGGGAAGCTTTGGACTTGAAAGATTTCCTTTGTAATGTTCAGAATATTGATAGGAACCTCCATTACTAAAGGAAAATAATGAATCAATTAATCTTTTTAGAGAAACTTATGTGCAAGATGGCAATTCTTGTCATACTTGCCTCAGAGCTGGCTGGCAGATCAAGTGACTGTTGCAAATAATTTGGAATGGCCTTTGGAGCAGTGGTGATACGGGTGCAGATACATAGAGCCATACCTATCCATGCTGCCACATTGTGCATCTCGTACATCAGCAATAACTTTCAGTGTTCCTCAAAGGGAACCCATGTAGACTGCATTGCAATCCTCCTTTCAGGAGGTGGACCTAAAATAATTCCTCATGTTTCAAGGAACTGAGGTGTTCCTAGAGAAGTAAATGTGGAAGGAAGGACACATCCAAGCTAAAAAGAAGAAATATTTTCTCTGGCAGCAGTAAAGCTTGTCAAATCTGCCACAGCCACCTCTCTCTATCCAGCCCTTCCTTCACAGTCTTTTTGCTCTTCTGTTTAGATAAGAAATGAGGCATTTCAGAAATAAACCAGAAACCAATTCAGCTTCAAAGTGTGTTTTAATTCACACTTTCATGACAATGCTCTAGATGGATCCAGTTCGACCAGGCCTTCCTTTCCTCTGGTGTCACCCACCTTTCTGAGTGGAGAAGGTCCCCTCCGGACAAGGAATGCAGTCGTAGCAGCAAACTGGCTCTCCTTCTCGAGCCCTCTTGACAAATCCAGGATGACAACTTTCCACACATTCAGATTGAGGAAAGAACTGAGCAGAAAAGAAATAAGACTGCAAAGGAAATATGTGGAAAATGGAGGTAAAAATGGATATTAGACAAAATATTAGATATTAGCCTCTGGTCTTCACTTAAGTAAGCAAAATCTCTCACTATTTCCAAATGGTTAGAGGTATAACTTCTGGAAGATTCTTCCATTAGTTCCTCTCTTTTGCTTTTGGCATCTCACATTGCCAAAAAAAAAAAAAGGACTTTATTAAATAGAAAAGTCTGGAGAGATGGAACCAGGGGTCAGATTCTAGTGGTTCTGTCCAGTTCTATTGAACCAGTTGTTATGATTCTGCGCAGTTCAGAGAACCGGCAAATTGCACCACTAACTGGCCCCGCCTCTCTCTGCCTGCTCCTCCCCTCCGCTCCCAGTCAGTCCTTATTGTGCATGCGTGGCATCGCCTGCAGCCTGCTTTTGCCCACTCGCCAGTCCAGCCATTGCTGCATGCCTTCCGCTGTGTCCCTGCCTGATGTCCCTGGGTGAGTGAGGCTCTGCAAGCTCTGGGGCCCAGTCACCTACCTGCCACTGCCGATCACCTTTACCCCCCCACCCCCACTTGCCTTTTGCTGCCACCACCCGCCATCCTCACCCAGCAGGTAAGGCCTAATATCTGCAGTGAATCCAGGTGGGGCGAGATGCAGACTGGTGGGGACCCGAGCTACATTTCGCTGTATTGCAAGACATGTGGAGAGGCTCGTGTCCTCCTACTGCTGGGAGAGCAAGAGAGTCTTTCCTGGCACAGTTCCGGATGGCAGAGAGAAACAGGATTCAAGCTGGCTACTTCTCTGCTGCCCAGAGCCACCCATTTCCCTTTTGGAGAGGAAGTTGCAAACTTTTTGCTGTGCTAGGAAAGACTCTCTTGCTTTCCCAGCAGCAGGAGAACATGAGCACCTGTCCTCCGGTACAGTGAAATTTAGCTGGGATTCACCATAGGTGCTGGGCCTTACCTGCTGGGGGTTAGGGGTCCAGGTGTCAGAGGCAAAAGGCAAGGGGGGTGGGGGGGTAAAGGTGACCGGCAGCCCGGTCATACCAGAGTCGGCAACAGGTGTCATCATTTTGAAGTTGAGGGAGAATTTGGGGAAAGAGATGAAGAGTCCCGCAGTGGCCGGCACAGGAGCTCCATTGAGAAGCAGGGAAGTGGCCTTCTGGTGGTCCAACCTGGTGTTCAGGCTGGAGGCGAGCCACAGGAAGTCAGATCACTGAGGGAAAGGGGAACTGCCAGCAGGAGCTGCCCTCTCCTAGAAGAATTGGGACCATTTGGGGTAGTCCTAGGAATTGAGTGAGTCATTCCCTGAGCCTGGTCCTTGCCTTCTTAGCTCAGGGAATGGCCTTTTTGTGCAGGAGGAAGACTGCAGAGGGGGCAGGTCTACGTGAGTGACTCCTCAGGTGTCTTTGCCAGATTATTTGGACACATACAAGCGAGCGCAGTTAAAGTTACTGCTGTTGCATGTGAGCTCAGGCCTCAATGCACGGCTCTGTAAAGCCAACACCAAAGAAGTGGGAGATCAGGTGAACCTGTGGTACAATGCTCACTCGGATCTCGGCCGCTCCAGGTCATCCGACCTCAAAGCCATTTAGGAGCCGCCATTCCCAGGTTTTTACATGCCTCCTCTTCACCTTGCTGAAGCGGCTGGCCCTGCCCTTCACCCTCCCCTCCCTCGCCTGGCCTAAGAAGGTGAGGGTGAGGGCGGGGGATAGTGAAGCGGCCGGGTCCCTATCTTCCTGATTCTCTCTCCCACTCTGTATGTGTGTGTCTCCCTGAAAGCTGTGTCATGGCCAAGCCAGCAAGCTCTCCTTGGCGCTGTTCGCTACTTCCTTCATTTCTTCTTTTTGGAATGCAGACTGGCTGAACAATGATCGCCAGGCCATGGTGGAAGCATCCCTTCGGGCGACCCTTCTCCTCCTCCTCCTCCTCCTCCTCCTCCTCCTCCTCCTCCTCCTCCTCCTCCTCCTCCTCCTCCTCTTATAACTGGCCGTTGTGGCAAGTCATGTTTTTACATTTGTTCTGGTTGTGAGATGCTCCTTTGTGTTCAGCTCTGGCCTCAGAAAGATAATGTAGCACTTGGGGATGAAGATGCAGACCAGCAGACCAGCACTGGAGGCCAGGATGGAGAAGACCTGCACAGCCACCATGTGTTTCCCTTTGGTGCTCAGGTAGGTGGGCACAAAAGTCACCCAAACACTGCAGAAGAGCAGCATGCTGAAGGTGATCAGTGTGGCTTCGTTGAAGGCCCCAGGCAGATTCCTGGCCACGAAAGCCACCGTGAAGCAGACGGCAGCCAGAAAGCCCATGAAGCTGAAGGTGACATAGAACATGACAACGGCCCCTTGGTTGCACTGCAGGATGATCTCTCCAGGCTGGGAGTGGAGATCAGAGTCAGGGAAGGGGGGAGAAACTCCCAGCCAGATGGAGCAGATAATAACTTGGACACCAGAAGAAGACAGAATGATGGAGTTGGCCAAGCTCTTCCCCAACCATCTCTTCACTCGGTTTCCTGGTTTTGTGGCCAGGAAAGCCAGCACCACTGTCATGGTTTTGGCCAAGAGAGAAGAAACAGCAACCGAGAAGATGATGCTGAAAACTGTTTGTCAGAGAAAGCAGGTGGCTTTCCTTGGTTGACCAATGAAGAGAGAAGAAGACAAGAAGCAAAGCAGGAGGGAGACCAGGAGGATGTAGGAGAGGTCCCGGTTGTTGGCTTTGACAAGGGGAGTTTCTCGGTATTTAATGAAGACGATTAAAACAAGGCCTGTGGTTAGGAACAAGAATAGGGCAAAAGAGACCAGGATGATGCCCAGAAGATCTTCATAAGACAGGAAGGTTATCACTTTGGGGATACATTGGACTCTTTTTTTATTTGGGAATTTATCATCCGGACATTTGGTGCATTTTTCTGTATCTGAGAAAAAAACAATAACCCCATATTTCTTTGTCCTTTGCATTTCAAGATATATTGGACATTCTTTTGGAACAAGTGATTATCAGGAGCATTTTCCGGGATGGATTTATTAATATTTCCAGAGACAAAAAATAAGTCTTATCGCTTAAAAAATATATATAGCTACAGTATATTTTTGATAGGCTATGAAATTGAGGGAAGCTTTGGACTTGAAAGATTTCCTTTGTAATGTTCAGAATATTGATAGGAACCTCCATTACTAAAGGAAAATAATGAATCAATTAATCTTTTTAGAGAAACTTATGTGCAAGATGGCAATTCTTGTCATACTTGCCTCAGAGCTGGCTGGCAGATCAAGTGACTGTTGCAAATAATTTGGAATGGCCTTTGGAGCAGTGGTGATACGGGTGCAGATACATAGAGCCATACCTATCCATGCTGCCACATTGTGCATCTCGTACATCAGCAATAACTTTCAGTGTTCCTCAAAGGGAACCCATGTAGACTGCATTGCAATCCTCCTTTCAGGAGGTGGACCTAAAATAATTCCTCATGTTTCAAGGAACTCAGGTGTTCCTAGAGAAGTAAATGTGGAAGGAAGGACACATCCAAGCTAAAAAGAAGAAATATTTTCTCTGGCAGCAGTAAAGCTTGTCAAATCTGCCACAGCCACCTCTCTCTATCCAGCCCTTCCTTCACAGTCTTTTTGCTCTTCTGTTTAGATAAGAAATGAGGCATTTCAGAAATAAACCAGAAACCAATTCAGCTTCAAAGTGTGTTTTAATTCACACTTTCATGACAATGCTCTAGATGGATCCAGTTCGACCAGGCCTTCCTTTCCTCTGGTGTCACCCACCTTTCTGAGTGGAGAAGGTCCCCTCCGGACAAGGAATGCAGTCGTAGCAGCAAACTGGCTCTCCTTCTCGAGCCCTCTTGACAAATCCAGGATGACAACTTTCCACACATTCAGATTGAGGAAAGAACTGAGCAGAAAAGAAATAAGACTGCAAAGGAAATATGTGGAAAATGGAGGTAAAAATGGATATTAGACAAAATATTAGATATTAGCCTCTGGTCTTCACTTAAGTAAGCAAAATCTCTCACTATTTCCAAATGGTTAGAGGTATAACTTCTGGAAGATTCTTCCATTAGTTCCTCTCTTTTGCTTTTGGCATCTCACATTGCCAAAAAAAAAAAAAGGACTTTATTAAATAGAAAAGTCTGGAGAGATGGAACCAGGGGTCAGATTCTAGTGGTTCTGTCCAGTTCTATTGAACCAGTTGTTATGATTCTGTGCAGTTCAGAGAACCGGCAAATTGCACCACTAACTGGCCCCGCCTCTCTCTGCCTGCTCCTCCCCTCCGCTCCCAGTCAGTCCTTATTGTGCATGCGTGGCATCGCCTGCAGCCTGCTTTTGCCCACTCGCCAGTCCAGCCATTGCTGCATGCCTTCCGCTGTGTCCCTGCCTGATGTCCCTGGGTGAGTGAGGCTCTGCAAGCTCTGGGGCCCAGTCACCTACCTGCCACTGCCGATCACCTTTACCCCCCCACCCCCACTTGCCTTTTGCTGCCACCACCCGCCATCCTCACCCAGCAGGTAAGGCCCAATATCTGCAGTGAATCCAGGTGGGGGCGAGATGCAGACTGGTGGGGACCCGAGCTACATTTCGCTGTATTGCAAGACATGTGGAGAGGCTCGTGTCCTCCTACTGCTGGGAGAGCAAGAGAGTCTTTCCTGGCACAGTTCCGGATGGCAGAGAGAAACAGGATTCAAGCTGGCTACTTCTCTGCTGCCCAGAGCCACCCATTTCCCTTTTGGAGAGGAAGTTGCAAACTTTTTGCTGTGCTAGGAAAGACTCTCTTGCTTTCCCAGCAGCAGGAGAACATGAGCACCTGTCCTCCGGTACAGTGAAATTTAGCTGGGATTCACCATAGGTGCTGGGCCTTACCTGCTGGGGGTTAGGGGTCCAGGTGTCAGAGGCAAAAGGCAAGGGGGGTGGGGGGGTAAAGGTGACCGGCAGCCCGGTCATACCAGAGTCGGCAACAGGTGTCATCATTTTGAAGTTGAGGGAGAATTTGGGGAAAGAGATGAAGAGTCCCGCAGTGGCCGGCACAGGAGCTCCATTGAGAAGCAGGGAAGTGGCCTTCTGGTGGTCCAACCTGGTGTTCAGGCTGGAGGCGAGCCACAGGAAGTCAGATCACTGAGGGAAAGGGGAACTGCCAGCAGGAGCTGCCCTCTCCTAGAAGAATTGGGACCATTTGGGGTAGTCCTAGGAATTGAGTGAGTCATTCCCTGAGCCTGGTCCTTGCCTTCTTAGCTCAGGGAATGGCCTTTTTGTGCAGGAGGAAGACTGCAGAGGGGGCAGGTCTACGTGAGTGACTCCTCAGGTGTCTTTGCCAGATTATTTGGACACATACAAGCGAGCGCAGTTAAAGTTACTGCTGTTGCATGTGAGCTCAGGCCTCAATGCACGGCTCTGTAAAGCCAACACCAAAGAAGTGGGAGATCAGGTGAACCTGTGGTACAATGCTCACTCGGATCTCGGCCGCTCCAGGTCATCCGACCTCAAAGCCATTTAGGAGCCGCCATTCCCAGGTTTTTACATGCCTCCTCTTCACCTTGCTGAAGCGGCTGGCCCTGCCCTTCACCCTCCCCTCCCTCGCCTGGCCTAAGAAGGTGAGGGTGAGGGCGGGGGATAGTGAAGCGGCCGGGTCCCTATCTTCCTGATTCTCTCTCCCACTCTGTATGTGTGTGTCTCCCTGAAAGCTGTGTCATGGCCAAGCCAGCAAGCTCTCCTTGGCGCTGTTCGCTACTTCCTTCATTTCTTCTTTTTGGAATGCAGACTGGCTGAACAATGATCGCCAGGCCATGGTGGAAGCATCCCTTCGGGCGACCCTTCTCCTCCTCCTCCTCCTCCTCCTCCTCCTCCTCCTCCTCCTCCTCCTCCTCCTCCTCCTCCTCCTCCTCCTCTTATAACTGGCCGTTGTGGCAAGTCATGTTTTTACATTTGTTCTGGTTGTGAGATGCTCCTTTGTGTTCAGCTCTGGCCTCAGAAAGATAATGTAGCACTTGGGGATGAAGATGCAGACCAGCAGACCAGCACTGGAGGCCAGGATGGAGAAGACCTGCACAGCCACCATGTGTTTCCCTTTGGTGCTCAGGTAGGTGGGCACAAAAGTCACCCAAACACTGCAGAAGAGCAGCATGCTGAAGGTGATCAGTGTGGCTTCGTTGAAGGCCCCAGGCAGATTCCTGGCCACGAAAGCCACCGTGAAGCAGACGGCAGCCAGAAAGCCCATGAAGCTGAAGGTGACATAGAACATGACAACGGCCCCTTGGTTGCACTGCAGGATGATCTCTCCAGGCTGGGAGTGGAGATCAGAGTCAGGGAAGGGGGGAGAAACTCCCAGCCAGATGGAGCAGATAATAACTTGGACACCAGAAGAAGACAGAATGATGGAGTTGGCCAAGCTCTTCCCCAACCATCTCTTCACTCGGTTTCCTGGTTTTGTGGCCAGGAAAGCCAGCACCACTGTCATGGTTTTGGCCAAGAGAGAAGAAACAGCAACCGAGAAGATG
>JAUCBL010000180.1:257500-267500 GCA_033807585.1 Hydrophis major | reverse complement strand
GCCCTAGCCCTAACCCTAACCCTAACCCTAACCCTAACCCTAACCCTAACCCTAACCCTAACCCTAACCCTAACCGTAACCCTAACCCTAACCCTAACCCTAACCCTAACCGTAACCGTAACCGTAACCCTAACCCTAACACTAATCCTAACCCTAACCCTAACACTAACCCTAACCCTAACCCTAACCCTAACCCTAACCCTAACCCTAACCCTAACCCTAACACTAACCCTAACACTAACCCTAACCCTAACCTGAGTTTTATCTTCAATTTTGAGATATACCTTGCGATAACTTCTTAGGAAAAGCAAGCAACCGAATATCATGTATACATTTAATGTTTCGCATGACGTAGAACACGAAAATCAACTTAATTTTGAAATCCGAGCTCTTCTTCAAAAGTTATGTATTGTTGCTAAACTGAGTTTTTTCTTCAATTTTGAGGTATACCTTGCGATAACTTCTGAGGAAAAGCAAGCAACCGAATATCATGTATACATTTAATGTTTCGCATCCCGTAGAACACAAAAATCAACTTAATTTTGAAATCCGAGCTCTTCTTCAAAAGTTATGCATTGTTGCTAAACTGAGTTTTATCTTCCATTTTGAGATATACCTTGTGATAACTTCTCAGGAAAAGCAAGCAACCGAATATCATGTATACATTTAATGTTTCGCATGCCGTAGAACACGAAAATCAACTTAATTTTGAAATCCGAGCTCTTCTTCAAAAGTTATGCATTGTTGCTAAACTGAGTTTTTTCTTCAATTTTGAGATATACCTTGCGATAACTTCTCAGGAAAAGCAAGCAACCGAATATCATGTATACATTTAATGTTTAGCATGCCGTAGAACACGAAAATCAACTTAATTTTGAAATCCGAGCTCTTCTTCAAAAGTTATGCATTGTTAAACTGAGTTTTATCTTCAATTTTGAGATATACCTTGTGATAACTTCTTAGGAAAAGCAAGCAACCGAATATCAAGTATACATTTAATGTTTCGCATACCGTAGAACACAAAAATCAACTTAATCTTGAAATCCGAGCTCTTCTTCAAAAGTTATGCATTGTTAAACTGAGTTTTATCTTCAATTTTGAGATATACCTTGTGATAACTTCTCAGGAAAAGCAAGCAACCGAATATCATGTATACATTTAATGTTTAGCATGCCGTAGAACACGAAAATCAACTTAATTTTGAAATCCGAGCTCTTCTTCAAAAGTTATACATTTAATGTATAACCCTAACCCTAACCCTAACCCTAACCCTAACCCTAACCCTAACCCTAACCCTAACCCTAACCCTAACCCTAACCCTAACCCTAACCCTAACCCTAACCCTAACCCTAACCCTAACCATAACCTAACCCTAACCCTAACCCAAACTCTAACCCTAGCCCTAGCCCTAACCCTAACCCTAACCCTAACCCTAACCCTAACCCTAACCCTAACCGTAACCCTAACCCTAACCCTAACCCTAACCGTAACCGTAACCCTAACCCTAACACTAATCCTAACCCTAACCCTAACACTAACCCTAACCCTAACCCTAACCCTAACCCTAACCCTAACCCTAACCCTAACACTAACACTAACACTAACCCTAACACTAACCCTAACCCTAACCTGAGTTTTATCTTCAATTTTGAGATATACCTTGCGATAACTTCTTAGGAAAAGCAAGCAACCGAATATCATGTATACATTTAATGTTTCGCATCCCGTAGAACACAAAAATCAACTTAATTTTGAAATCCGAGCTCTTCTTCAAAAGTTATGCATTGTTAAACTGAGTTTTATCTTCAATTTTGAGATATACCTTGTGATAACTTCTTAGGAAAAGCAAGCAACCCAATATAATGTATACATTTAATGTTTCGCATGCCGTAGAACACAAAAATCAACTTAATTTTGAAATCCGAGCTCTTCTTCAAAAGTTATGCATTGTTGCTAAACTGAGTTTTTTCTTCAATTTTGAGATATACCTTGCGATAACTTCTCAGGAAAAGCAAGCAACCGAATATCATGTATACATTTAATGTTTCGCATCCCGTAGAACACAAAAATCAACTTAATTTTGAAATCCGAGCTCTTCTTCAAAAGTTATGCATTGTTAAACTGAGTTTTATCTTCAATTTTGAGATATACCTTGTGATAACTTCTCAGGAAAAGCAAGCAACCGAATATCATGTCTCCATTTAATGTTTAGCATGCCGTAGAACACGAAAATCAACTTAATTTTGAAATCCGAGCTCTTTTTCAAAAGTTATACATTTAATGTATAACCCTAACCCTAACCCTAACCCTAACCCTAACCCTAACCCTAACCCTAACCCTAACCCTAACCCTAACCCTAACCCTAACCCCTAACCCTAACCCTAACCCTAACCCTAACCCTAACCTAACCTAACCCTAACCCTAACCCTAACCCTAACCCTAACAATAACCCTAGCCCTAGCCCTAACCCTAACCCTAACCCTAACCCTAACCCTAACCCTAACCCTAACCCTAACCCTAACCCTAACCCTAACCCTAACCCTAACCCTAACCCTAACCCTAACCCTAACCCTAACACTAACCCTAACACTAACCCTAACCCTAACCCTAACCTGAGTTTTATCTTCAATTTTGAGATATACCTTGCGATAACTTCTTAGGAAAAGCAAGCAACCCAATATAATGTATACATTTAATGTTTCGCATGCCGTAGAACACAAAAATCAACTTAATTTTGAAATCCGAGCTCTTCTTCAAAAGTTATGCATTGTTGCTAAACTGAGTTTTTTCTTCAATTTTGAGATATACCTTGCGATAACTTCTCAGGAAAAGCAAGCAACCGAATATCATGTATACATTTAATGTTTCGCATCCCGTAGAACACAAAAATCAACTTAATTTGAAATCCGAGCTCTTCTTCAAAAGTTATGCATTGTTAAACTGAGTTTTATCTTCAATTTTGAGATATACCTTGTGATAACTTCTCAGGAAAAGCAAGCAACCGAATATCATGTCTCCATTTAATGTTTAGCATGCCGTAGAACACGAAAATCAACTTAATTTTGAAATCCGAGCTCTTTTTCAAAAGTTATACATTTAATGTATAACCCTAACCCTAACCCTAACCCTAACCCTAACCCTAACCCTAACCCTAACCCTAACCCTAACCCTAACCCTAACCCTAACCCCTAACCCTAACCCTAACCCTAACCCTAACCCTAACCTAACCCTAACCCTAACCCTAACCCTAACCCTAACAATAACCCTAGCCCTAGCCCTAACCCTAACCCTAACCCTAACCCTAACCCTAACCCTAACCCTAACCCTAACCCTAACCCTAACCCTAACCCTAACCCTAACCCTAACCCTAACCCTAACCCTAACCCTAACCCTAACCCTAACCCTAACACTAACCCTAACACTAACCCTAACCCTAACCCTAACCTGAGTTTTATCTTCAATTTTGAGATATACCTTGCGATAACTTCTTAGGAAAAGCAAGCAACCGAATATCATGTATACATTTAATGTTTCGCATGCCGTAGAACACGAAAATCAACTTAATTTTGAAATCCGAGCTCTTCTTCAAAAGTTATGTATTGTTGCTAAACTGAGTTTTTTCTTCAATTTTGAGATATACCTTGCGATAACTTCTTAGGAAAAGCAAGCAACCGAATATCATGTATACATTTAATGTTTCGCATCCCGTAGAACACAAAAATCAACTTAATTTTGAAATCCGAGCACTTTTTCAAAAGTTATGCATTGCTAAACTGAGTTTTATCTTCAATTTTGAGATATACCTTGTGATAACTTATCAGGAAAAGCAAGCAAGCGAATATCATGTATACATTTAATGTTTCGCATCCCGTAGAACACAAAAATCAACTTAATTTTGAAATCCGAGCTCTTCTTCAAAAGTTATGCATTGTTAAACTGAGTTTTATCTTCAATTTTGAGATATACCTTGTGATAACTTCTCAGAAAAAGCAAGCAACCGAATATCATGTATACATTTAATGTTTAGCATGCCGTAGAACACGAAAATCAACTTAATTTTGAAATCCGAGCTCTTTTTCAAAAGTTATACATTTAATGTATAACCCTAACCATAACCCTAACCCTAACCCTAACCCTAACCCTAACCCTAACCCTAACCCTAACCCTAACCCTAACCCTAACTCTAACCCTAACCCTAACCCTAACCCTAACCCTAACCCTAGCCCTAACCCTAACCCTAACCCTAACCCTAACCCTAACCCTAACCCTAACCCTAACCCTAACCCTAACCCTAAGCCTAACACTAACACTAACCCTAACCCTAACCTGAGTTTTATCTTCAATTTAGAGATATACCTTGCGATAACTTCTTAGGAAAAGCAAGCAACCAAATATCATGTATACATTTAATGTTTCGCATCCCGTAGAACACAAAAATCAACTTAATTTTGAAATCCGAGCTCTTCTTCAAAAGTTATGTATTGTTGCTAAACTGAGTTTTTTCTTCAATTTTGAGATATACCTTGCGATAACTTCTTAGGAAAAGCAAGCAACCAAATATCATGTATACATTTAATGTTTCGCATCCCGTAGAACACAAAAATCAACTTAATTTTGAAATCCGAGCTCTTCTTCAAAAGTTATACATTTAATGTATAACTCTAACCCTAACCCTAACTCTAACCCGAACCCTAACCCTAACCCTAACCCTAACCCTAACCCTAACCCTAACCCTAACCCTAACCCTAACCCAAACCCTAACCCTAACCCTAACCCCTAACCCTAACCCTAACCCCAACCCTAACCCTAACCTAACCCTAACCCTAACCCTAACCCTAACCCTAGCCCTAGCCCTAACCCTAACCCTAACCCTAACCCTAACCCTAACCCTAACCCTAACCCTAACCCTAACCCTAACCCTAACCCTAACCCTAACCCTAACCCTAACCCTAACCCTAACCCTAACACTAACCCTAACACTAACCCTAACCCTAACCTGAGTTTTATCTTCAATTTTGAGATATACCTTGCGATAGCTTCTCAGGAAAAGCAAGCAACCGAATATCATGTATACATTTAATGTTTAAAATGCCGTAGAACACGAAAATCAACTTAATTTTGAAATCCGAGCTCTTTTTCAAAAGTTATTCATTTAATGTATAACCCTAACCCTAACCCTAACCCTAACCCTAACCCTAACCCTAACCCTAACCCTAACCCTAACCCTAACCCTAACCCTAACCCTAACCCTAACCCTAACCCTAACCCTAACCCTAACCCTAACCCTAACCTAACCCTAACCCTAACCCTAAGCCTAACCCTAACCCTAACCCTAACCCTAACCCTAGCCCTAACCCTAACCCTAACCCTAACCCTAACCCTAACCCTAACCCTAACCCTAACCCTAACCCTAACCCTAACCCTAACCTAACCCTAACCCTAACCCAAACCCTAACCCTAGCCCTAGCCCTAACCCTAACCCTAACCCTAACCCTAACCCTAACCCTAACCCTAACCCTAACCCTAACCCTAAACCTAACCCTAACCGTAACCGTAACCCTAACCCTAACACTAACCCTAACCCTAACCCTAACCCTAACCCTAACCCTAACCCTAACCCTAACCCTAACCCTAACCCTAACCCTAACACTAACACTAACCCTAACACTAACCCTAACCCTAACCTCAGTTTTATCTTCAATTTTGAGATATACCTTGCGATAACTTCTTAGGAAAAGCAAGCAACCGAATATCATGTATACATTTAATGTTTCGCATGCCGTAGAACACGAAAATCAACTTAATTTTGAAATCCGAGCTCTTCTTCAAAAGTTATGTATTGTTGCTAAACTGAGTTTTTTCTTCAATTTTGAGATATACCTTGCGATAACTTCTTAGGAAAAGCAAGCAACCGAATATCATGTATACATTTAATGTTTCGCATCCCGTAGAACACAAAAATCAACTTAATTTTGAAATCCGAGCTCTTCTTCAAAAGTTATGCATTGTTAAACTGAGTTTTATCTTCAATTTTGAGATATAGCTTGTGATAACTTCTCAGGAAAAGCAAGCAACCGAATATCATGTATACATTTAATGTTTAGCATGCCGTAGAACACGAAAATCAACTTAATTTTGAAATCCGAGCTCTTTTTCAAAAGTTATACATTTAATGTATAACCCTAACCCTAACCCTAACCCTAACCCTAACCCTAACCCTAACCCTAACCCTAACCCCTAAACCTAACCCTAACCCTAACCCTAACCCTAACCCTAACCCTAACCCTAACCTAACCCTAACCCTAACCCTAACCCTAACCCTAACCCTAACCCTAGCCCTAACACTAACCCTAACCCTAACCCTAACCCTAACCCTAACCCTAACCCTAACCCTAACCCTAACCCTAACCCTAACCCTAACCCTAACCCTAACCCTAACCCTAACCCTAACCCTAACCCTAACCCTAACCCTAACACTAACCCTAACACTAACCCTAACACTAACCCTAACCCTAACCCTAACCCTAACCCTAACCCTAACCCTAACCCTAACCCTAACCCTAACCCTAACCCTAACCCTAACCCTAACCCTAACCCTAACCCTAACACTAACCCTAACACTAACCCTAACACTAACCCTAACCCTAACCTGAGTTTTATCTTCAATTTTGAGATATACCTTGCGATAGCTTCTTAGGAAAAGCAAGCAACCGAATATCAAGTATACATTTAATGTTTCGCATACCGTAGAACACAAAAATCAACTTAATCTTGAAATCCGAGCTCTTCTTCAAAAGTTATGCATTGTTAAACTGAGTTTTATCTTCAATTTTGAGATATAGCTTGTGATAACTTCTCAGGAAAAGCAAGCAACCGAATATCATGTATACATTTAATGTTTAGCATGCCGTAGAACACGAAAATCAACTTAATTTTGAAATCCGAGCTCTTTTTCAAAAGTTATACATTTAATGTATAACCCTAACCCTAACCCTAACCCTAACCCTATCCCTAACCCTAACCCTAACCCTAACCCTAACCCTAACCCTAACCCCTAAACCTAACCCTAACCCTAACCCTAACCCTAACCCTAACCCTAACCCTAACCCTAACCCTAACCCTAACCTAACCCTAACCCTAACCCTAACCCTAACCCTAACCCTAGCCCTAACCCTAACCCTAACCCTAACCCTAACCCTAACCCTAACCCTAACCCTAACCCTAACCCTAACCCTAACCCTAACCCTAACCCTAACCCTAACCCTAACCCTAACCCTAACCCTATCCCTAACACTAACCCTAACCCTAACCCTAACCCTAACCCTAACCCTAACCCTAACCCTAACCCTAACCCTAACCCTAACCCTAACCCTAACCCTAACCCTAACCCTAACCCTAACCCTAACACTAACCCTAACACTAACCCTAACACTAACCCTAACACTAACCTGAGTTTTATCTTCAATTTTGAGATATACCTTGCGATAGCTTCTTAGGAAAAGCAAGCAACCGAATATCAAGTATACATTTAATGTTTCGCATCCCGTAGAACACAAAAATCAACTTAATCTTGAAATCCGAGCTCTTCTTCAAAAGTTATGCATTGTTAAACTGAGTTTTATCTTCAATTTTGAGATATAGCTTGTGATAACTTCTCAGGAAAAGCAAGCAACCGAATATCATGTATACATTTAATGTTTAGCATGCCGTAGAACACGAAAATCAACTTAATTTTGAAATCCGAGCTCTTTTTCAAAAGTTATACATTTAATGTATAACCCTAACCCTAACCCTAACCCTAACCCTAACCCTAACCCTAACCCTAACCCTAACCCTAACCCCTAAACCTAACCCTAACCCTAACCCTAACCCTAACCCTAACCCTAACCCTAACCCTAACCCTAACCCTAACCTAACCCTAACCCTAACCCTAACCCTAACCCTAACCCTAACCCTAGCCCTAACACTAACCCTAACCCTAACCCTAACCCTAACCCTAACCCTAACCCTAACCCTAACCCTAACCCTAACCCTAACCCTAACCCTAACCCTAACCCTAACCCTAACCCTAACCCTAACCCTAACCCTAACCCTAGCCCTAACCCTAACCCTAACCCTAACCCTAACCCTAACCCTAACCCTAACCCTAACCCTAACCCTAACCCTAGCCCTAACCCTAACCCTAACCCTAACCCTAACCCTAACCCTAACACTAACCCTAACACTAACCCTAACACTAACCCTAACCCTAACCCTAACCCTAACCCTAACCCTAACCCTAACCCTAACCCTAACCCTAACCCTAACCCTAACCCTAACCCTAACACTAACCCTAACACTAACCCTAACACTAACCCTAACACTAACCCTAACCCTAACCTGAGTTTTATCTTCAATTTTGAGATATACCTTGCGATAGCTTCTTAGGAAAAGCAAGCAACCGAATATCAAGTATACATTTAATGTTTCGCATACCGTAGAACACAAAAATCAACTTAATCTTGAAATCCGAGCTCTTCTTCAAAAGTTATGCATTGTTAAACTGAGTTTTATCTTCAATTTTGAGATATAGCTTGTGATAACTTCTCAGGAAAAGCAAGCAACCGAATATCATGTATACATTTAATGTTTAGCATGCCGTAGAACACGAAAATCAACTTAATTTTGAAATCCGAGCTCTTTTTCAAAAGTTATACATTTAATGTATAACCCTAACCCTAACCATAACCCTAACCCTAACCCTAACCCTAACCCTAACCCTAACCCTAACCCTAACCCCTAAACCTAACCCTAACCCTAACCCTAACCCTAACCCTAACCCTAACCCTAACCCTAACCCTAACCTAACCCTAACCCTAACCCTAACCCTAACCCTAACCCTAACCCTAGCCCTAACACTAACCCTAACCCTAACCCTAACCCTAACCCTAACCCTAACCCTAACCCTAACCCTAACCCTAACCCTAACCCTAACCCTAACCCTAACCCTAACCCTAACCCTAACCCTAACCCTAACCCTAACCCTAACCCTAACACTAACACTAACACTAACCCTAACACTAACCCTAACCCTAACCCTAACCCTAACCCTAACCCTAACCCTAACCCTAACCCTAACCCTAACCCTAACCCTAACACTAACCCTAACACTAACCCTAACACTAACCCTAACACTAACCCTAACCCTAACCTGAGTTTTATCTTCAATTTTGAGATATACCTTGCGATAGCTTCTTAGGAAAAGCAAGCAACCGAATATCAAGTATACATTTAATGTTTCGCATACCGTAGAACACAAAAATCAACTTAATCTTGAAATCCGAGCTCTTCTTCAAAAGTTATGCATTGTTAAACTGAGTTTTATCTTCAATTTTGAGATATAGCTTGTGATAACTTCTCAGGAAAAGCAAGCAACCGAATATCATGTATACATTTAATGTTTAGCATGCCGTAGAACACGAAAATCAACTTAATTTTGAAATCCGAGCTCTTTTTCAAAAGTTATACATTTAATGTATAACCCTAACCCTAACCCTAACCTAACCCTAACCCTAACCCTAACCCTAACCCTAGCCCTAACCCTAACCCTAACCCTAACCCTAACCCTAACCCTAACCCTAACCCTAACCCTAACCCTAACCCTAACCCTAACCCTAACCCTAACCCTAACCCTAACCCTAACCCTAACACTAACCCTAACACTAACCCTAACCCTAACCCTAACCCTAACCCTAACCCTAACCCTAACCCTAACCCTAACCCTAACCCTAACACTAACCCTAACACTAACCCTAACACTAACCCTAACACTAACCCTAACCCTAACCTGAGTTTTATCTTCAATTTTGAGATATACCTTGCGATAGCTTCTTAGGAAAAGCAAGCAACCGAATATCAAGTATACATTTAATGTTTCGCATACCGTAGAACACAAAAATCAACTTAATCTTGAAATCCGAGCTCTTCTTCAAAAGTTATGCATTGTTAAACTGAGTTTTAT
>JAUCBL010000180.1:252500-255000 GCA_033807585.1 Hydrophis major | reverse complement strand
TTGTTGCTAAACTGAGTTTTTTCTTCAATTTTGAATTATACCTTGCGATAACTTCTTAGGAAAAGCAAGCAACCAAATATCATGTATACATTTAATGTTTCGCATCCCGTAGAACACAAAAATCAACTTAATTTTGAAATCCGAGCTCTTCTTCAAAAGTTATGCATTGTTGCTAAACTGAGTTTTTTCTTCAATTTTGAGATATACCTTGCGATAACTTCTTAGGAAAAGCAAGCAACCGAATATCATGTATACATTTAATGTTTAGCATGCCGTAGAACACGAAAATCAACTTAATTTTGAAATCCGAGCTCTTCTTCAAAAGTTATACATTTAATGTATAACCCTAACCCTAACCCTAACCCTAACCCTAACCCTAACCCTAACCCTAACCCTAACCCTAACCCTAACCATAACCTAACCCTAACCCTAACCCAAACCCTAACCCTAGCCCTAGCCCTAACCCTAACCCTAACCCTAACCCTAACCCTAACCCTAACCCTAACCCTAACCCTAACCGTAACCCTAACCCTAACCCTAACCCTAACCCTAACCGTAACCGTAACCGTAACCCTAACCCTAACACTAATCCTAACCCTAACCCTAACACTAACCCTAACCCTAACCCTAACCCTAACCCTAACCCTAACCCTAACCCTAACCCTAACACTAACCCTAACACTAACCCTAACCCTAACCTGAGTTTTATCTTCAATTTTGAGATATACCTTGCGATAACTTCTTAGGAAAAGCAAGCAACCGAATATCATGTATACATTTAATGTTTCGCATGACGTAGAACACGAAAATCAACTTAATTTTGAAATCCGAGCTCTTCTTCAAAAGTTATGTATTGTTGCTAAACTGAGTTTTTTCTTCAATTTTGAGGTATACCTTGCGATAACTTCTGAGGAAAAGCAAGCAACCGAATATCATGTATACATTTAATGTTTCGCATCCCGTAGAACACAAAAATCAACTTAATTTTGAAATCCGAGCTCTTCTTCAAAAGTTATGCATTGTTGCTAAACTGAGTTTTATCTTCCATTTTGAGATATACCTTGTGATAACTTCTCAGGAAAAGCAAGCAACCGAATATCATGTATACATTTAATGTTTCGCATGCCGTAGAACACGAAAATCAACTTAATTTTGAAATCCGAGCTCTTCTTCAAAAGTTATGCATTGTTGCTAAACTGAGTTTTTTCTTCAATTTTGAGATATACCTTGCGATAACTTCTCAGGAAAAGCAAGCAACCGAATATCATGTATACATTTAATGTTTAGCATGCCGTAGAACACGAAAATCAACTTAATTTTGAAATCCGAGCTCTTCTTCAAAAGTTATGCATTGTTAAACTGAGTTTTATCTTCAATTTTGAGATATACCTTGTGATAACTTCTTAGGAAAAGCAAGCAACCGAATATCAAGTATACATTTAATGTTTCGCATACCGTAGAACACAAAAATCAACTTAATCTTGAAATCCGAGCTCTTCTTCAAAAGTTATGCATTGTTAAACTGAGTTTTATCTTCAATTTTGAGATATACCTTGTGATAACTTCTCAGGAAAAGCAAGCAACCGAATATCATGTATACATTTAATGTTTAGCATGCCGTAGAACACGAAAATCAACTTAATTTTGAAATCCGAGCTCTTCTTCAAAAGTTATACATTTAATGTATAACCCTAACCCTAACCCTAACCCTAACCCTAACCCTAACCCTAACCCTAACTCTAACCCTAACCCTAACCCTAACCCTAACCCTAACCCTAACCCTAACCCTAACCATAACCTAACCCTAACCCTAACCCAAACTCTAACCCTAGCCCTAGCCCTAACCCTAACCCTAACCCTAACCCTAACCCTAACCCTAACCCTAACCGTAACCCTAACCCTAACCCTAACCCTAACCGTAACCGTAACCCTAACCCTAACACTAATCCTAACCCTAACCCTAACACTAACCCTAACCCTAACCCTAACCCTAACCCTAACCCTAACCCTAACCCTAACACTAACACTAACACTAACCCTAACACTAACCCTAACCCTAACCTGAGTTTTATCTTCAATTTTGAGATATACCTTGCGATAACTTCTTAGGAAAAGCAAGCAACCGAATATCATGTATACATTTAATGTTTCGCATCCCGTAGAACACAAAAATCAACTTAATTTTGAAATCCGAGCTCTTCTTCAAAAGTTATGCATTGTTAAACTGAGTTTTATCTTCAATTTTGAGATATACCTTGTGATAACTTCTTAGGAAAAGCAAGCAACCCAATATAATGTATACATTTAATGTTTCGCATGCCGTAGAACACAAAAATCAACTTAATTTTGAAATCCGAGCTCTTCTTCAAAAGTTATGCATTGTTGCTAAACTGAGTTTTTTCTTCAATTTTGAGATATACCTTGCGATAACTTCTCAGGAAAAGCAAGCAACCGAATATCATGTATACATTTAATGTTTCGCATCCCGTAGAACACAAAA
>JAUCBL010000180.1:242500-247500 GCA_033807585.1 Hydrophis major | reverse complement strand
TTCTCAGGAAAAGCAAGCAACCGAATATCATGTATACATTTAATGTTTAGCATGCCGTAGAACACGAAAATCAACTTAATTTTGAAATCCGAGCTCTTCTTCAAAAGTTATACATTTAATGTATAACCCTAACCCTAACCCTAACCCTAACCCTAACCCTAACCCTAACCCTAACCCTAACCCTAACCCTAACCCTAACCCTAACCCTAACCCTAACCCTAACCCTAACCATAACCTAACCCTAACCCTAACCCAAACTCTAACCCTAGCCCTAGCCCTAACCCTAACCCTAACCCTAACCCTAACCCTAACCCTAACCCTAACCGTAACCCTAACCCTAACCCTAACCCTAACCGTAACCGTAACCCTAACCCTAACACTAATCCTAACCCTAACCCTAACACTAACCCTAACCCTAACCCTAACCCTAACCCTAACCCTAACCCTAACACTAACACTAACACTAACCCTAACACTAACCCTAACCCTAACCTGAGTTTTATCTTCAATTTTGAGATATACCTTGCGATAACTTCTTAGGAAAAGCAAGCAACCGAATATCATGTATACATTTAATGTTTCGCATCCCGTAGAACACAAAAATCAACTTAATTTTGAAATCCGAGCTCTTCTTCAAAAGTTATGCATTGTTAAACTGAGTTTTATCTTCAATTTTGAGATATACCTTGTGATAACTTCTTAGGAAAAGCAAGCAACCCAATATAATGTATACATTTAATGTTTCGCATGCCGTAGAACACAAAAATCAACTTAATTTTGAAATCCGAGCTCTTCTTCAAAAGTTATGCATTGTTGCTAAACTGAGTTTTTTCTTCAATTTTGAGATATACCTTGCGATAACTTCTCAGGAAAAGCAAGCAACCGAATATCATGTATACATTTAATGTTTCGCATCCCGTAGAACACAAAAATCAACTTAATTTTGAAATCCGAGCTCTTCTTCAAAAGTTATGCATTGTTAAACTGAGTTTTATCTTCAATTTTGAGATATACCTTGTGATAACTTCTCAGGAAAAGCAAGCAACCGAATATCATGTCTCCATTTAATGTTTAGCATGCCGTAGAACACGAAAATCAACTTAATTTTGAAATCCGAGCTCTTTTTCAAAAGTTATACATTTAATGTATAACCCTAACCCTAACCCTAACCCTAACCCTAACCCTAACCCTAACCCTAACCCTAACCCTAACCCTAACCCTAACCCTAACCCTAACCCTAACCCCTAACCCTAACCCTAACCCTAACCCTAACCCTAACCTAACCTAACCCTAACCCTAACCCTAACCCTAACCCTAACAATAACCCTAGCCCTAGCCCTAACCCTAACCCTAACCCTAACCCTAACCCTAACCCTAACCCTAACCCTAACCCTAACCCTAACCCTAACCCTAACCCTAACCCTAACCCTAACCCTAACCCTAACCCTAACCCTAACCCTAACCCTAACACTAACCCTAACACTAACCCTAACCCTAACCCTAACCTGAGTTTTATCTTCAATTTTGAGATATACCTTGCGATAACTTCTTAGGAAAAGCAAGCAACCCAATATAATGTATACATTTAATGTTTCGCATGCCGTAGAACACAAAAATCAACTTAATTTTGAAATCCGAGCTCTTCTTCAAAAGTTATGCATTGTTGCTAAACTGAGTTTTTTCTTCAATTTTGAGATATACCTTGCGATAACTTCTCAGGAAAAGCAAGCAACCGAATATCATGTATACATTTAATGTTTCGCATCCCGTAGAACACAAAAATCAACTTAATTTTGAAATCCGAGCTCTTCTTCAAAAGTTATGCATTGTTAAACTGAGTTTTATCTTCAATTTTGAGATATACCTTGTGATAACTTCTCAGGAAAAGCAAGCAACCGAATATCATGTCTCCATTTAATGTTTAGCATGCCGTAGAACACGAAAATCAACTTAATTTTGAAATCCGAGCTCTTTTTCAAAAGTTATACATTTAATGTATAACCCTAACCCTAACCCTAACCCTAACCCTAACCCTAACCCTAACCCTAACCCTAACCCTAACCCTAACCCTAACCCTAACTCTAACCCCTAACCCTAACCCTAACCCTAACCCTAACCCTAACCTAACCCTAACCCTAACCCTAACCCTAACCCTAACAATAACCCTAGCCCTAGCCCTAACCCTAACCCTAACCCTAACCCTAACCCTAACCCTAACCCTAACCCTAACCCTAACCCTAACCCTAACCCTAACCCTAACCCTAACCCTAACCCTAACCCTAACCCTAACCCTAACCCTAACCCTAACCCTAACCCTAACCCTAACCCTAACACTAACCCTAACACTAACCCTAACCCTAACCCTAACCTGAGTTTTATCTTCAATTTTGAGATATACCTTGCGATAACTTCTTAGGAAAAGCAAGCAACCGAATATCATGTATACATTTAATGTTTCGCATGCCGTAGAACACGAAAATCAACTTAATTTTGAAATCCGAGCTCTTCTTCAAAAGTTATGTATTGTTGCTAAACTGAGTTTTTTCTTCAATTTTGAGATATACCTTGCGATAACTTCTTAGGAAAAGCAAGCAACCGAATATCATGTATACATTTAATGTTTCGCATCCCGTAGAACACAAAAATCAACTTAATTTTGAAATCCGAGCAATTTTTCAAAACTTATGCATTGCTAAACTGAGTTTTATCTTCAATTTTGAGATATACCTTGTGATAACTTATCAGGAAAAGCAAGCAAGCGAATATCATGTATACATTTAATGTTTCGCATCCCGTAGAACACAAAAATCAACTTAATTTTGAAATCCGAGCTCTTCTTCAAAAGTTATGCATTGTTAAACTGAGTTTTATCTTCAATTTTGAGATATACCTTGTGATAACTTCTCAGGAAAAGCAAGCAACCGAATATCATGTATACATTTAATGTTTAGCATGCCGTAGAACACGAAAATCAACTTAATTTTGAAATCCGAGCTCTTTTTCAAAAGTTATACATTTAATGTATAACCCTAACCATAACCCTAACCCTAACCCTAACCCTAACCCTAACCCTAACCCTAACCCTAACCCTAACCCTAACCCTAACTCTAACCCTAACCCTAACCCTAACCCTAACCCTAACCCTAGCCCTAACCCTAACCCTAACCCTAACCCTAACCCTAACCCTAACCCTAACCCTAACCCTAACCCTAACCCTAACACTAACACTAACCCTAACCCTAACCTGAGTTTTATCTTCAATTTAGAGATATACCTTGCGATAACTTCTTAGGAAAAGCAAGCAACCAAATATCATGTATACATTTAATGTTTCGCATCCCGTAGAACACAAAAATCAACTTAATTTTGAAATCCGAGCTCTTCTTCAAAAGTTATGTATTGTTGCTAAACTGAGTTTTTTCTTCAATTTTGAGATATACCTTGCGATAACTTCTTAGGAAAAGCAAGCAACCAAATATCATGTATACATTTAATGTTTCGCATCCCGTAGAACACAAAAATCAACTTAATTTTGAAATCCGAGCTCTTCTTCAAAAGTTATACATTTAATGTATAACTCTAACCCTAACCCTAACTCTAACCCGAACCCTAACCCTAACCCTAACCCTAACTCTAACCCTAACCCTAACCCTAACCCTAACCCAAACCCTAACCCTAACCCTAACCCCTAACCCTAACCCTAACCCCAACCCTAACCCTAACCTAACCCTAACCCTAACCCTAACCCTAACCCTAGCCCTAGCCCTAACCCTAACCCTAACCCTAACCCTAACCCTAACCCTAACCCTAACCCTAACCCTAACCCTAACCCTAACCCTAACCCTAACCCTAACCCTAACCCTAACCCTAACACTAACCCTAACACTAACCCTAACCCTAACCTGAGTTTTATCTTCAATTTTGAGATATACCTTGCGATAGCTTCTCAGGAAAAGCAAGCAACCGAATATCATGTATACATTTAATGTTTAAAATGCCGTAGAACACGAAAATCAACTTAATTTTGAAATCCGAGCTCTTTTTCAAAAGTTATTCATTTAATGTATAACCCTAACCCTAACCCTAACCCTAACCCTAACCCTAACCCTAACCCTAACCCTAACCCTAACCCTAACCCTAACCCTAACCCTAACCCTAACCCTAACCCTAACCCTAACCCTAACCCTAACCTAACCCTAACCCTAACCCTAAGCCTAACCCTAACCCTAACCCTAACCCTAACCCTAGCCCTAACCCTAACCCTAACCCTAACCCTAACCCTAACCCTAACCCTAACCCTAACCCTAACCCTAACCTAACCCTAACCCTAACCCAAACCCTAACCCTAGCCCTAGCCCTAACCCTAACCCTAACCCTAACCCTAACCCTAACCCTAACCCTAACCCTAAACCTAACCCTAACCGTAACCGTAACCCTAACCCTAACACTAACCCTAACCCTAACCCTAACCCTAACCCTAACCCTAACCCTAACCCTAACCCTAACCCTAACCCTAACCCTAACCCTAACACTAACACTAACCCTAACACTAACCCTAACCCTAACCTCAGTTTTATCTTCAATTTTGAGATATACCTTGCGATAACTTCTTAGGAAAAGCAAGCAACCGAATATCATGTATACATTTAATGTTTCGCATGCCGTAGAACACGAAAATCAACTTAATTTTGAAATCCGAGCTCTTCTTCAAAAGTTATGTATTGTTGCTAAACTGAGTTTTTTCTTCAATTTTGAGATATACCTTGCGATAACTTCTTAGGAAAAGCAAGCAACCGAATATCATGTATACATTTAATGTTTCGCATCCCGTAGAACACAAAAATCAACTTAATTTTGAAATCCGAGCTCTTCTTCAAAAGTTATGCATTGTTAAACTGAGTTTTATCTTCAATTTTGAGATATAGCTTGTGATAACTTCTCAGGAAAAGCAAGCAACCGAATATCATGTATACATTTAATGTTTAGCATGCCGTAGAACA
>JAUCBL010000180.1:232500-237500 GCA_033807585.1 Hydrophis major | reverse complement strand
AAAATCAACTTAATCTTGAAATCCGAGCTCTTCTTCAAAAGTTATGCATTGTTAAACTGAGTTTTATCTTCAATTTTGAGATATAGCTTGTGATAACTTCTCAGGAAAAGCAAGCAACCGAATATCATGTATACATTTAATGTTTAGCATGCCGTAGAACACGAAAATCAACTTAATTTTGAAATCCGAGCTCTTTTTCAAAAGTTATACATTTAATGTATAACCCTAACCCTAACCATAACCCTAACCCTAACCCTAACCCTAACCCTAACCCTAACCCTAACCCTAACCCCTAAACCTAACCCTAACCCTAACCCTAACCCTAACCCTAACCCTAACCCTAACCCTAACCCTAACCTAACCCTAACCCTAACCCTAACCCTAACCCTAGCCCTAACACTAACCCTAACCCTAACCCTAACCCTAACCCTAACCCTAACCCTAACCCTAACCCTAACCCTAACCCTAACCCCTAACCCTAACCCTAACCCTAACCCTAACCCTAACCCTAACCCTAACACTAACACTAACACTAACCCTAACACTAACCCTAACACTAACCCTAACCCTAACCCTAACCCTAACCCTAACCCTAACCCTAACCCTAACCCTAACCCTAACCCTAACCCTAACACTAACCCTAACACTAACCCTAACACTAACCCTAACACTAACCCTAACCCTAACCTGAGTTTTATCTTCAATTTTGAGATATACCTTGCGATAGCTTCTTAGGAAAAGCAAGCAACCGAATATCAAGTATACATTTAATGTTTCGCATACCGTAGGAACACAAAAATCAACTTAATCTTGAAATCCGAGCTCTTCTTCAAAAGTTATGCATTGTTAAACTGAGTTTTATCTTCAATTTTGAGATATAGCTTGTGATAACTTCTCAGGAAAAGCAAGCAACCGAATTATCATGTATACATTTAATGTTTAGCATGCCGTAGAACACGAAAATCAACTTAATTTTGAAATCCGAGCTCTTTTTCAAAAGTTATACATTTAATGTATAACCCTAACCCTAACCCTAACCCTAACCCTATCCCTAACCCTAACCCTAACCCTAACCCTAACCCTAACCCTAACCCCTAAACCTAACCCTAACCCTAACCCTAACCCTAACCCTAACCCTAACCCTAACCCTAACCTAACCCTAACCCTAACCCTAACCCTAACCCTAACCCTAGCCCTAACCCTAACCCTAACCCTAACCCTAACCCTAACCCTAACCCTAACCCTAACCCTAACCCTAACCCTAACCCTAACCCTAACCCTAACCCTAACCCTAACCCTAACCCTAACCCTAACCCTAACCCTAACCCTATCCCTAACACTAACCCTAACCCTAACCCTAACCCTAACCCTAACCCTAACCCTAACCCTAACCCTAACCCTAACCCTAACCCTAACCCTAACCCTAACCCTAACCCTAACCCTAACCCTAACACTAACCCTAACACTAACCCTAACACTAACCCTAACACTAACCTGAGTTTTATCTTCAATTTTGAGATATACCTTGCGATAGCTTCTTAGGAAAAGCAAGCAACCGAATATCAAGTATACATTTAATGTTTCGCATCCCGTAGAACACAAAAATCAACTTAATCTTGAAATCCGAGCTCTTCTTCAAAAGTTATGCATTGTTAAACTGAGTTTTATCTTCAATTTTGAGATATAGCTTGTGATAACTTCTCAGGAAAAGCAAGCAACCGAATATCATGTATACATTTAATGTTTAGCATGCCGTAGAACACGAAAATCAACTTAATTTTGAAATCCGAGCTCTTTTTCAAAAGTTATACATTTAATGTATAACCCTAACCCTAACCCTAACCCTAACCCTAACCCTAACCCTAACCCTAACCCTAACCCTAACCCCTAAACCTAACCCTAACCCTAACCCTAACCCTAACCCTAACCCTAACCCTAACCCTAACCCTAACCCTAACCCTAACCTAACCCTAACCCTAACCCTAACCCTAACCCTAACCCTAACCCTAGCCCTAACACTAACCCTAACCCTAACCCTAACCCTAACCCTAACCCTAACCCTAACCCTAACCCTAACCCTAACCCTAACCCTAACCCTAACCCTAACCCTAACCCTAACCCTAACCCTAACCCTAACCCTAACCCTAACACTAACCCTAACACTAACCCTAACACTAACACTAACCCTAACCCTAACCCTAACCCTAACCCTAACCCTAACCCTAACCCTAACCCTAACACTAACCCTAACACTAACCCTAACACTAACCCTAACACTAACCCTAACCCTAACCTGAGTTTTATCTTCAATTTTGAGATATACCTTGCGATAGCTTCTTAGGAAAAGCAAGCAACCGAATATCAAGTATACATTTAATGTTTCGCATACCGTAGAACACAAAAATCAACTTAATCTTGAAATCCGAGCTCTTCTTCAAAAGTTATGCATTGTTAAACTCAGTTTTATCTTCAATTTTGAGATATAGCTTGTGATAACTTCTCAGGAAAAGCAAGCAACCGAATATCATGTATACATTTAATGTTTAGCATGCCGTAGAACACGAAAATCAACTTAATTTTGAAATCCGAGCTCTTTTTCAAAAGTTATACATTTAATGTATAACCCTATCCCTAACCATAACCCTAACCCTAACCCTAACCCTAACCCTAACCCTAACCCTAACCCTAACCCCTAAACCTAACCCTAACCCTAACCCTAACCCTAACCCTAACCCTAACCCTAACCCTAACCTAACCCTAACCCTAACCCTAACCCTAACCCTAACCCTAACCCTAACCCTAGCCCTAACACTAACCCTAACCCTAACCCTAACCCTAACCCTAACCCTAACCCTAACCCTAACCCTAACCCTAACCCTAACCCTAACCCTAACCCTAACCCTAACCCTAACCCTAACCCTAACCCTAACACTAACACTAACACTAACCCTAACACTAACCCTAACACTAACCCTAACCCTAACCCTAACCCTAACCCTAACCCTAACCCTAACCCTAACCCTAACCCTAACCCTAACACTAACCCTAACACTAACCCTAACACTAACCCTAACACTAACCCTAACCCTAACCTGAGTTTTATCTTCAATTTTGAGATATACCTTGCGATAGCTTCTTAGGAAAAGCAAGCAACCGAATATCAAGTATACATTTAATGTTTCGCATACCGTAGAACACAAAAATCAACTTAATCTTGAAATCCGAGCTCTTCTTCAAAAGTTATGCATTGTTAAACTGAGTTTTATCTTCAATTTTGAGATATAGCTTGTGATAACTTCTCAGGAAAAGCAAGCAACCGAATATCATGTATACATTTAATGTTTAGCATGCCGTAGAACACGAAAATCAACTTAATTTTGAAATCCGAGCTCTTTTTCAAAAGTTATACATTTAATGTATAACCCTAACCCTAACCCTAACCTAACCCTAACCCTAACCCTAACCCTAACCCTAACCATAACCTAACCCTAACCCTAACCCTAACCCAAACCCTAACCCTAGCCCTAGCCCTAACCCTAACCCTAACCCTCACACTAACCCTAACACTAACCCTAACCCTAACCTGAGTTTTATCTTCAATTTTGAGATATACCTTGTGATAACTTCTTAGGAAAAGCAAGCAACCGAATATCAAGTATACATTTAATGTTTCGCATACCGTAGAACACAAAAATCAACTTAACCTTGAAATCCGAGCTCTTCTTCAAAAGTTATGCATTGTTAAACTGAGTTTTATCTTCAATTTTGAGATATGCCTTGTGATAACTTCTCAGGAAAAGCAAGCAACCGAATATCATGTATACATTTAATGTTTAGCATGCCGTAGAACACGAAAATCAACTTAATTTTGAAATCCGAGCTCTTCTTCAAAAGTTATACATTTAATGTATAACCCTAACCCTAACCCTAACCCTAACCCTAACCCTAACCCTAACCCTAACCTAACCCTAACCCTAACCCAAACCCTAACCCTAGCCCTAGCCCTAACCCTAACCCTAACCCCTAACCCTAACCCTAACCCTAACCCTAACCGTAACCGTAACCCTAACCCTAACACTAATCCTAACCCTAACCCTAACCCTAACCCTAACCCTAACCCTAACCCTAACCCTAACCCTAGCCCTAACCCTAACCCTAACCCTAACCCTAACCCTAACCCTAACCCTAACCCTAACCGTAACCGTAACCCTAACCCTAACACTAATCCTAACCCTAACCCTAACCCTAACACTAACACTAACCCCTAACACTAACCCTAACCCTAACCTGAGTTTTATCTTCAATTTTGAGATATACCTTGCGATAACTTCTTAGGAAAAGCAAGCAAACGAATATCATGTATACATTTAATGTTTCGCATCCCGTAGAACACAAAAATCAACTTAATTTTGAAATCCGAGCTCTTCTTCAAAAGTAATGCATTGTTAAACTGAGTTTTATCTTCAATTTTGAGATATACCTTATGATAACTTCTTAGGAAAAGCAAGCAACCGAATATAATGTGTACATTTAATGTTTTGCATGCCGTAGAACACAAAAATCAACTTAATTTTGAAATCCGAGCTCTTCTTCAAAAGTTATGCATTGTTGCTAAACTGAGTTTTTTCTTCAATTTTGAGATATACCTTGCGATAACTTCTCAGGAAAAGCAAGCAACCGAATATCATGTATACATTTAATGTTTCGCATCCCGTAGAACACAAAAATCAACTTAATTTTGAAATCCGAGCTCTTCTTCAAAAGTTATGCATTGTTAAACTGAGTTTTATCTTCAATTTTGAGATATACCTTGTGATAACTTCTCAGGAAAAGCAAGCAACAGAATATCATGTATACATTTAATGTTTAGCATGCCGTAGAACACGAAAATCAACTTAATTTTGAAATCCGAGCTCTTTTTCAAAAGTTATACATTTAATGTATAACCCTAACCCCTAACCCTAACCCTAACCCTAACCCTAACCCTAACCCTAACCCTA
>JAUCBL010000180.1:220000-222500 GCA_033807585.1 Hydrophis major | reverse complement strand
AACCGAATATCATGTCTCCATTTAATGTTTAGCATGCCGTAGAACACGAAAATCAACTTAATTTTGAAATCCGAGCTCTTTTTCAAAAGTTATACATTTAATGTATAACCCTAACCCTAACCCTAACCCTAACCCTAACCCTAACCCTAACCCTAACCCTAACCCTAACCCTAACCCTAACCCTAACCCTAACCCTAACCCTAACCCCTAACCCTAACCCTAACCCTAACCCTAACCCTAACCTAACCTAACCCTAACCCTAACCCTAACCCTAACCCTAACAATAACCCTAGCCCTAGCCCTAGCCCTAACCCTAACCCTAACCCTAACCCTAACCCTAACCCTAACCCTAACCCTAACCCTAACCCTAACCCTAACCCTAACCCTAACCCTAACCCTAACACTAACCCTAACACTAACCCTAACCCTAACCCTAACCTGAGTTTTATCTTCAATTTTGAGATATACCTTGCGATAACTTCTTAGGAAAAGCAAGCAACCCAATATAATGTATACATTTAATGTTTCGCATGCCGTAGAACACAAAAATCAACTTAATTTTGAAATCCGAGCTCTTCTTCAAAAGTTATGCATTGTTGCTAAACTGAGTTTTTTCTTCAATTTTGAGATATACCTTGCGATAACTTCTCAGGAAAAGCAAGCAACCGAATATCATGTATACATTTAATGTTTCGCATCCCGTAGAACACAAAAATCAACTTAATTTTGAAATCCGAGCTCTTCTTCAAAAGTTATGCATTGTTAAACTGAGTTTTATCTTCAATTTTGAGATATACCTTGTGATAACTTCTCAGGAAAAGCAAGCAACCGAATATCATGTCTCCATTTAATGTTTAGCATGCCGTAGAACACAAAAATCAACTTAATTTTGAAATCCGAGCACTTTTTCAAAAGTTATGCATTGCTAAATTGAGTTTTATCTTCAATTTTGAGATATACCTTGTGATAACTTATCAGGAAAAGCAAGCAAGCGAATATCATGTATACATTTAATGTTTCGCATCCCGTAGAACACAAAAATCAACTTAATTTTGAAATCCGAGCTCTTCTTCAAAAGTTATGCATTGTTAAACTGAGTTTTATCTTCAATTTCAATTTTGAGATATACCTTGTGATAACTTCTCAGGAAAAGCAAGCAACCGAATATCATGTATACATTTAATGTTTAGCATGCCGTAGAACACGAAAATCAACTTAATTTTGAAATCCGAGCTCTTTTTCAAAAGTTATACATTTAATGTATAACCCTAACCATAACCCTAACCCTAACCCTAACCCTAACCCTAACCCTAACCCTAACCCTAACCCTAACTCTAACCCTAACCCTAACCCTAACCCTAACCCTAACCCTAGCCCTAACCCTAACCCTAACCCTAACCCTAACCCTAACCCTAACCCTAACCCTAACCCTAACCCTAACCCTAACACTAACACTAACCCTAACCCTAACCTGAGTTTTATCTTCAATTTAGAGATATACCTTGCGATAACTTCTTAGGAAAAGCAAGCAACCAAATATCATGTATACATTTAATGTTTCGCATCCCGTAGAACACAAAAATCAACTTAATTTTGAAATCCGAGCTCTTCTTCAAAAGTTATGTATTGTTGCTAAACTGAGTTTTTTCTTCAATTTTGAGATATACCTTGCGATAACTTCTTAGGAAAAGCAAGCAACCAAATATCATGTATACATTTAATGTTTCGCATCCCGTAGAACACAAAAATCAACTTAATTTTGAAATCCGAGCTCTTCTTCAAAAGTTATACATTTAATGTATAACTCTAACCCTAACCCTAACTCTAACCCGAACCCTAACCCTAACCCTAACCCTAACCCTAACCCTAACCCTAACCCTAACCCTAACCCTAACCCTAACCCAAACCCTAACCCTAACCCTAACCCCTAACCCTAACCCTAACCCCAACCCTAACCCTAACCTAACCCTAACCCTAACCCTAACCCTAGCCCTAGCCCTAACCCTAACCCTAACCCTAACCCTAACCCTAACCCTAACCCTAACCCTAACCCTAACCCTAACCCTAACCCTAACCCTAACCCTAACCCTAACCCTAACCCTAACCCTAACCCTAACACTAACCCTAACACTAACCCTAACCCTAACCTGAGTTTTATCTTCAATTTTGAGATATACCTTGCGATAGCTTCTCAGGAAAAGCAAGCAACCGAATATCATGTATACATTTAATGTTTAAAATGCCGTAGAACACGAAAATCAACTTAATTTTGAAATCCGAGCTCTTTTTCAAAAGTTATTCATTTAATGTATAACCCTAACCCTAACCCTAACCCTAACCCTAACCCTAACCCTAACCCTAACCCTAACCCTAACCCTAACCCTAACCCTAACCCTAACCCTAACCCTAACCCTAACCCTAACCCTAACCCTAACCCTAACCTAACCCTAACCCTAACCCTAACCCTAAGCCTAACCCTAACCCTAACCCTAACCCTAAC
>JAUCBL010000180.1:207500-212500 GCA_033807585.1 Hydrophis major | reverse complement strand
AAATCCGAGCTCTTCTTCAAAAGTTATGCATTGTTAAACTGAGTTTTATCTTCAATTTTGAGATATAGCTTGTGATAACTTCTCAGGAAAAGCAAGCAACCGAATATCATGTATACATTTAATGTTTAGCATGCCGTAGAACACGAAAATCAACTTAATTTTGAAATCCGAGCTCTTTTTCAAAAGTTATACATTTAATGTATAACCCTAACCCTAACCCTAACCCTAACCCTATCCCTAACCCTAACCCTAACCCTAACCCTAACCCTAACCCTAACCCCTAAACCTAACCCTAACCCTAACCCTAACCCTAACCCTAACCCTAACCCTAACCCTAACCCTAACCCTAACCCTAACCTAACCCTAACCCTAACCCTAACCCTAACCCTAACCCTAACCCTAGCCCTAGCCCTAACCCTAACCCTAACCCTAACCCTAACCCTAACCCTAACCCTAACCCTAACCCTAACCCTAACCCTAACCCTAACCCTAACCCTAACCCTAACCCTAACCCTAACCCTAACCCTAACCCTAACCCTAACACTAACACTAACCCTAACCCTAACCCTAACCCTAACCCTAACCCTAACCCTAACCCTAACCCTAACCCTAACCCTAACCCTAACCCTAACCCTAACCCTAACCCTAACCCTAACCCTAACCCTAACACTAACCCTAACACTAACCCTAACACTAACCCTAACACTAACCTGAGTTTTATCTTCAATTTTGAGATATACCTTGCGATAGCTTCTTAGGAAAAGCAAGCAACCGAATATCAAGTATACATTTAATGTTTCGCATCCCGTAGAACACAAAAATCAACTTAATCTTGAAATCCGAGCTCTTCTTCAAAAGTTATGCATTGTTAAACTGAGTTTTATCTTCAATTTTGAGATATAGCTTGTGATAACTTCTCAGGAAAAGCAAGCAACCGAATATCATGTATACATTTAATGTTTAGCATGCCGTAGAACACGAAAATCAACTTAATTTTGAAATCCGAGCTCTTTTTCAAAAGTTATACATTTAATGTATAACCCTAACCCTAACCCTAACCCTAACCCTAACCCTAACCCTAACCCTAACCCTAACCCTAACCCTAACCCCTAAACCTAACCCTAACCCTAACCCTAACCCTAACCCTAACCCTAACCCTAACCCTAACCTAACCCTAACCCTAACCCTAACCCTAACCCTAACCCTAACCCTAGCCCTAACACTAACCCTAACCCTAACCCTAACCCTAACCCTAACCCTAACCCTAACCCTAACCCTAACCCTAACCCTAACCCTAACCCTAACCCTAACACTAACACTAACCCTAACACTAACCCTAACACTAACACTAACCCTAACCCTAACCCTAACCCTAACCCTAACCCTAACCCTAACCCTAACCCTAACCCTAACCCTAACACTAACCCTAACACTAACCCTAACACTAACCCTAACACTAACCCTAACCCTAACCTGAGTTTTATCTTCAATTTTGAGATATACCTTGCGATAGCTTCTTAGGAAAAGCAAGCAACCGAATATCAAGTATACATTTAATGTTTCGCATACCGTAGAACACAAAAATCAACTTAATCTTGAAATCCGAGCTCTTCTTCAAAAGTTATGCATTGTTAAACTGAGTTTTATCTTCAATTTTGAGATATAGCTTGTGATAACTTCTCAGGAAAAGCAAGCAACCGAATATCATGTATACATTTAATGTTTAGCATGCCGTAGAACACGAAAATCAACTTAATTTTGAAATCCGAGCTCTTTTTCAAAAGTTATACATTTAATGTATAACCCTAACCCTAACCATAACCCTAACCCTAACCCTAACCCTAACCCTAACCCTAACCCTAACCCTAACCCTAACCCCTAAACCTAACCCTAACCCTAACCCTAACCCTAACCCTAACCCTAACCCTAACCTAACCCTAACCCTAACCCTAACCCTAACCCTAACCCTAACCCTAACCCTAGCCCTAACACTAACCCTAACCCTAACCCTAACCCTAACCCTAACCCTAACCCTAACCCTAACCCTAACCCTAACCCTAACCCTAACCCTAACCCTAACCCTAACCCTAACCCTAACCCTAACCCTAACACTAACACTAACACTAACCCTAACACTAACCCTAACACTAACCCTAACCCTAACCCTAACCCTAACCCTAACCCTAACCCTAACCCTAACCCTAACCCTAACCCTAACCCTAACACTAACCCTAACCCTAACCCTAACCCTAACCCTAACCCTAACCCTAACCCTAACCCTAACCCTAACCCTAACCCTAACCCTAACCCTAACACTAACCCTAACACTAACCCTAACACTAACCCTAACACTAACCCTAACCCTAACCTGAGTTTTATCTTCAATTTTGAGATATACCTTGCGATAGCTTCTTAGGAAAAGCAAGCAACCGAATATCAAGTATACATTTAATGTTTCGCATACCGTAGAACACAAAAATCAACTTAATCTTGAAATCCGAGCTCTTCTTCAAAAGTTATGCATTGTTAAACTGAGTTTTATCTTCAATTTTGAGATATACCTTGTGATAACTTCTCAGGAAAAGCAAGCAACCGAATATCATGTATACATTTAATGTTTAGCATGCCGTAGAACACGAAAATCAACTTAATTTTGAAATCCGAGCTCTTCTTCAAAAGTTATACATTTAATGTATAACCCTAACCCTAACCCTAACCCTAACCCTAACCCTAACCCTAACCCTAACCCTAACCCTAACCCTAACCCTAACCCTAACCCTAACCCTAACCCTAACCCTAACCATAACCTAACCCTAACCCTAACCCTAACCCAAACCCTAACCCTAACCCTAGCCCTAGCCCTAACCCTAACCCTAACCCTCACACTAACCCTAACACTAACCCTAACCCTAACCTGAGTTTTATCTTCAATTTTGAGATATACCTTGTGATAACTTCTTAGGAAAAGCAAGCAACCGAATATCAAGTATACATTTAATGTTTCGCATACCGTAGAACACAAAAATCAACTTAACCTTGAAATCCGAGCTCTTCTTCAAAAGTTATGCATTGTTAAACTGAGTTTTATCTTCAATTTTGAGATATACCTTGTGATAACTTCTCAGGAAAAGCAAGCAACCGAATATCATGTATACATTTAATGTTTAGCATGCCGTAGAACACGAAAATCAACTTAATTTTGAAATCCGAGCTCTTCTTCAAAAGTTATACATTTAATGTATAACCCTAACCCTAACCCTAACCCTAACCCTAACCCTAACCCTAACCCTAACCCTAACCTAACCCTAACCCTAACCCAAACCCTAACCCTAGCCCTAGCCCTAACCCTAACCCTAACCCTAACCCTAACCCTAACCCTAACCCTAACCGTAACCGTAACCCTAACCCTAACACTAATCCTAACCCTAACCCTAACCCTAACCCTAACCCTAACCCTAACCCTAACCCTAACCCTAACCCTAGCCCTAACCCTAACCCTAACCCTAACCCTAACCCTAACCCTAACCCTAACCCTAACCCTAACCCTAACCCTAACCGTAACCGTAACCCTAACCCTAACACTAATCCTAACCCTAACCCTAACCCTAACACTAACACTAACCCTAACACTAACCCTAACCCTAACCTGAGTTTTATCTTCAATTTTGAGATATACCTTGCGATAACTTCTTAGGAAAAGCAAGCAAACGAATATCATGTATACATTTAATGTTTCGCATCCCGTAGAACACAAAAATCAACTTAATTTTGAAATCCGAGCTCTTCTTCAAAAGTAATGCATTGTTAAACTGAGTTTTATCTTCAATTTTGAGATATACCTTGTGATAACTTCTTAGGAAAAGCAAGCAACCGAATATAATGTGTACATTTAATGTTTTGCATGCCGTAGAACACAAAAATCAACTTAATTTTGAAATCCGAGCTCTTCTTCAAAAGTTATGCATTGTTGCTAAACTGAGTTTTTTCTTCAATTTTGAGATATACCTTGCGATAACTTCTCAGGAAAAGCAAGCAACCGAATATCATGTATACATTTAATGTTTCGCATCCCGTAGAACACAAAAATCAACTTAATTTTGAAATCCGAGCTCTTCTTCAAAAGTTATGCATTGTTAAACTGAGTTTTATCTTCAATTTTGAGATATACCTTGTGATAACTTCTCAGGAAAAGCAAGCAACAGAATATCATGTATACATTTAATGTTTAGCATGCCGTAGAACACGAAAATCAACTTAATTTTGAAATCCGAGCTCTTTTTCAAAAGTTATACATTTAATGTATAACCCTAACCCCTAACCCTAACCCTAACCCTAACCCTAACCCTAACCCTAACCCTAACCCTAACCCTAACCCTAGCCCTAGCCCTAACCCTAACCCTAACCCTAACCCTAACCCTAACCCTAACCCTAACCCTAACCCTAACCCTAACCCTAACCCTAACCCTAACCCTAACCCTAACCCTAACACTAACCCTAACACTAACCCTAACACTAACCCTAACCCTAACCTGAGTTTTATCTTCAATTTTGAGATATACCTTGCGATAGCTTCTTAGGAAAAGCAAGCAACCGAATATCAAGTATACATTTAATGTTTCGCATACCGTAGAACACAAAAATCAACTTAATCTTTAAATCCGAGCTCTTCTTCAAAAGTTATGCATTGTTAAACTGAGTTTTATCTTCAATTTTGAGATATACCTTGTGATAACTTCTCAGGAAAAGCAAGCAACCGAATATCATGTATACATTTAATGTTTAGCATGCCGTAGAACACGAAAATCAACTTAATTTTGAAATCCGAGCTCTTCTTCAAAAGTTATACATTTAATGTATAACCCTAACCCTAACCCTAACCCTAACCCTAACCCTAACCCTAACCCTAACCCTAACCCTAACCCTAACCCTAACCCTAACCCTAACCATAACCTAACCCTAACCCTAACCCTAACCCAAACCCTAACCCTAGCCCTAGCCCT
>JAUCBL010000180.1:200000-202500 GCA_033807585.1 Hydrophis major | reverse complement strand
AACCGTAACCCTAACCCTAACACTAATCCTAACCCTAACCCTAACCCTAACCCTAACCCTAACCCTAACCCTAGCCCTAACCCTAACCCTAACCCTAACCCTAACCCTAACCCTAACCCTAACCCTAACCGTAACCGTAACCCTAACCCTAACACTAATCCTAACCCTAACCCTAACCCTAACACTAACACTAACCCTAACACTAACCCTAACCCTAACCTGAGTTTTATCTTCAATTTTGAGATATACCTTGCGATAACTTCTTAGGAAAAGCAAGCAAACGAATATCATGTATACATTTAATGTTTCGCATCCCGTAGAACACAAAAATCAACTTAATTTTGAAATCCGAGCTCTTCTTCAAAAGTAATGCATTGTTAAACTGAGTTTTATCTTCAATTTTGAGATATACCTTGTGATAACTTCTTAGGAAAAGCAAGCAACCGAATATAATGTGTACATTTAATGTTTTGCATGCCGTAGAACACAAAAATCAACTTAATTTTGAAATCCGAGCTCTTCTTCAAAAGTTATGCATTTTGTTGCTAAACTGAGTTTTTTCTTCAATTTTGAGATATACCTTGCGATAACTTCTCAGGAAAAGCAAGCAACCGAATATCATGTATACATTTAATGTTTCGCATCCCGTAGAACACAAAAATCAACTTAATTTTGAAATCCGAGCTCTTCTTCAAAAGTTATGCATTGTTAAACTGAGTTTTATCTTCAATTTTGAGATATACCTTGTGATAACTTCTCAGGAAAAGCAAGCAACAGAATATCATGTATACATTTAATGTTTAGCATGCCGTAGAACACGAAAATCAACTTAATTTTGAAATCCGAGCTCTTTTTCAAAAGTTATACATTTAATGTATAACCCTAACCCCTAACCCTAACCCTAACCCCTAACCCTAACCCTAACCCTAACCCTAACCCTAACCCTAACCCTAACCCTAACCCTAACCCTAACCCTAACCCTAACCCTAACCCTAACCCTAACCCTAACCCTAACCCTAACCCTAACCCTAACCCTAACCCTAACCCTAACCCTAACCCTAACCCTAACCCTAACCCTAACCCTAACCCTAACCCTAACCCTAACCCTAACCCTAACCCTAACCCTAACCCTAACCCTAACCTAACCCTAACCCTAACCCTAAGCCTAACCCTAACCCTAACCCTAACCCTAACCCTAGCCCTAACCCTAACCCTAACCCTAACCCTAACCCTAACCCTAACCCTAACCCTAACCCTAACCCTAACCCTAACCCTAACCCTAACCCTAACCCAAACCCTAACCCTAGCCCTAGCCCTAACCCTAACCCTAACCCTAACCCTAACCCTAACCCTAACCCTAACCCTAACCCTAACCCTAACCCTAACCCTAACCCTAACCCTAACCCTAACCCTAACCCTAACCCTAACCCTAACCCTAACCCTAACCCTAACCCTAACCCTAACCCTAACCCTAACCCTAACCCTAACCCTAACCCTAACCCTAACCCTAACCCTAACCCTAACCCTAACCCTAACCCTAACCCTAACCCTAACCCTAACCCTAACCCTAACCCTAACCCTAACCCTAACCCTAACCCTAACCCTAAACCTAACCCTAACCGTAACCGTAACCCTAACCCTAACACTAACCCTAACCCTAACCCTAACCCTAACCCTAACCCTAACCCTAACCCTAACCCTAACCCTAACCCTAACACTAACACTAACCCTATCACTAACCCTAACCCTAACCTCAGTTTTATCTTCAATTTTGAGATATACCTTGCGATAACTTCTTAGGAAAAGCAAGCAACCGAATATCATGTATACATTTAATGTTTCGCATGCCGTAGAACACGAAAATCAACTTAATTTTGAAATCCGAGCTCTTCTTCAAAAGTTATGTATTGTTGCTAAACTGAGTTTTTTCTTCAATTTTGAGATATACCTTGCGATAACTTCTTAGGAAAAGCAAGCAACCAAATATCATGTATACATTTAATGTTTCGCATCCCGTAGAACACAAAAATCAACTTAATTTTGAAATCCGAGCACTTTTTCAAAAGTTATGCATTGCTAAACTGAGTTTTATCTTCAATTTTGAGATATACCTTGTGATAACTTATCAGGAAAAGCAAGCAAGCGAATATCATGTATACATTTAATGTTTCGCATCCCGTAGAACACAAAAATCAACTTAATTTTGAAATCCGAGCTCTTCTTCAAAAGTTATGCATTGTTAAACTGAGTTTTATCTTCAATTTTGAGATATAGCTTGTGATAACTTCTCAGGAAAAGCAAGCAACCGAATATCATGTATACATTTAATGTTTAGCATGCCGTAGAACACGAAAATCAACTTAATTTTGAAATCCGAGCTCTTTTTCAAAAGTTATACATTTAATGTATAACCCTAACCCTAACCCTAACCCTAACCCTAACCCTAACCCTAACCCTAACCCTAACCCTAACCCTAACCCTAACCCTAACCCTAACCCTA
>JAUCBL010000180.1:0-195000 GCA_033807585.1 Hydrophis major | reverse complement strand
TTATACATTTAATGTATAACCCTAACCCCTAACCCTAACCCTAACCCTAACCCTAACCCTAACCCTAACCCTAACCCTAACCCTAACCCTAACCCTAGCCCTAGCCCTAACCCTAACCCTAACCCTAACCCTAACCCTAACCCTAACCCTAACCCTAACCCTAACCCTAACCCTAACCCTAACCCTAACCCTAACCCTAACCCTAACCCTAACCCTAACCCTAACCCTAACACTAACCCTAACACTAACCCTAACACTAACCCTAACCCTAACCTGAGTTTTATCTTCAATTTTGAGATATACCTTGCGATAACTTCTTAGGAAAAGCAAGCAACCGAATATCATGTATACATTTAATGTTTCGCATGCCGTACAACACGAAAATCAACTTAATTTTGAAATCCGAGCTCTTCTTCAAAAGTTATGTATTGTTGCTAAACTGAGTTTTTTCTTCAATTTTGAGATATACCTTGCGATAACTTCTTAGGAAAAGCAAGCAACCAAATATCATGTATACATTTAATGTTTCGCATCCCGTAGAACACAAAAATCAACTTAATTTTGAAATCCGAGCACTTTTTCAAAAGTTATGCATTGCTAAACTGAGTTTTATCTTCAATTTTGAGATATACCTTGTGATAACTTCTTAGGAAAAGCAAGCAAGCGAATATCATGTATACATTTAATGTTTCGCATCCCGTAGAACACAAAAATCAACTTAATTTTGAAATCCGAGCTCTTCTTCAAAAGTTATGCATTGTTAAACTGAGTTTTATCTTCAATTTTGAGATATACCTTATGATAACTTCTCAGGAAAAGCAAGCAACCGAATATCATGTATACATTTAATGTTTAGCATGCCGTAGAACACGAAAATCAACTTAATTTTGAAATCCGAGCTCTTTTTCAAAAGTTATACATTTAATGTATAACCCTAACCCTAACCTAACCCTAACCCTAACCCTAACCCTAACCCTAACCCTAGCCCTAACCCTAACCCTAACCCTAACCCTAACCCTAACCCTAACCCTAACCCTAACCCTAACCCTAACCCTAACCCTAACCCTAACCCTAACACTAACCCTAACACTAACCCTAACACTAACCCTAACCCTAACCTGAGTTTTATCTTCAATTTTGAGATATACCTTGCGATAGCTTCTTAGGAAAAGCAAGCAACCGAATATCAAGTATACATTTAATGTTTCGCATACCGTAGAACACAAAAATCAACTTAATCTTGAAATCCGAGCTCTTCTTCAAAAGTTATGCATTGTTAAACTGAGTTTTATCTTCAATTTTGAGATATACCTTGTGATAACTTCTCAGGAAAAGCAAGCAACCGAATATCATGTATACATTTAATGTTTAGCATGCCGTAGAACACGAAAATCAACTTAATTTTGAAATCCGAGCTCTTCTTCAAAAGTTATACATTTAATGTATAACCCTAACCCTAACCCTAACCCTAACCCTAACCCTAACCCTAACCCTAACCCTAACCCTAACCCTAACCCTAACCCTAACCCTAACCCTAACCCTAACCCTAACCCTAACCATAACCTAACCCTAACCCTAACCCAAACCCTAACCCTAGCCCAAGCCCTAACCCTAACCCTAACCCTCACACTAACCCTAACACTAACCCTAACCCTAACCTGAGTTTTATCTTCAATTTTGAGATATACCTTGCGATAACTTCTTAGGAAAAGCAAGCAACCGAATATCATGTATACATTTAATGTTTCGCATCCCGTAGAACACAAAAATCAACTTAATTTTGAAATCCGAGCTCTTCTTCAAAAGTTATGCATTGTTAAACTGAGTTTTATCTTCAATTTTGAGATATACCTTGTGATAACTTCTTAGGAAAAGCAAGCAACCGAATATAATGTATACATTTAATGTTTTGCATGCCGTAGAACACAAAAATCAACTTAATTTTGAAATCCGAGCTCTTCTTCAAAAGTTATGCATTGTTGCTAAACTGAGTTTTTTCTTCAATTTTGAGATATACCTTGCGATAACTTCTCAGGAAAAGCAAGCAACCGAATATCATGTATACATTTAATGTTTCGCATCCCGTAGAACACAAAAATCAACTTAATTTTGAAATCCGAGCACTTTTTCAAAAGTTATGCATTGCTAAACTGAGTTTTATCTTCAATTTTGAGATATACCTTGTGATAACTTCTCAGGAAAAGCAAGCAACCGAATATCATGTATACATTTAATGTTTCGCCTCCCGTAGAACACAAAAATCAACTTAATTTTGAAATCCGAGCTCTTCTTCAAAAGTTATGCATTGTTAAACTGAGTTTTATCTTCAATTTTGAGATATACCTTGTGATAACTTCTCAGGAAAAGCAAGCAACCGAATATCATGTATACATTTAATGTTTAGCATGCCGTAGAACACGAAAATCAACTTAATTTTGAAATCCGAGCTCTTTTTCAAAAGTTATACATTTAATGTATAACCCTAACCCTAACCCTAACCTAACCCTAACCCTAACCCTAACCCTAACCCTAACCCTAGCCCTAACCCTAACCCTAACCCTAACCCTAACCCTAACCCTAACCCTAACCCTAACCCTAACCCTAACCCTAACCCTAACCCTAACACTAACACTAACCCTAACACTAACCCTAACACTAACCCTAACCCTAACCTGAGTTTTATCTTCAATTTTGAGATATACCTTGCGATAACTTCTTAGGAAAAGCAAGCAACCGAATATCAAGTATACATTTAATGTTTCGCATACCGTAGAACACAAAAATCAACTTAATCTTGAAATCCGAGCTCTTCTTCAAAAGTTATGCATTGTTAAACTGAGTTTTATCTTCAATTTTGAGATATACCTTGTGATAACTTCTCAGGAAAAGCAAGCAACCGAATATCATGTATACATTTAATGTTTAGCATGCCATAGAGCACGAAAATCAACTTAATTTTGAAATCCGAGCTCTTCTTCAAAAGTTATACATTTAATGTATAACCCTAACCCTAACCCTAACCCTAACCCTAACCCTAACCATAACCTAACCCTAACCCTAACCCAAACCCTAACCCTAGCCCTAGCCCTAACCCTAACCCTAACCCTAACCCTAACCCTAACCCTAACCCTAACCCTAACCCTAACCGTAACCGTAACCCTAACCCTAACACTAATCCTAACCCTAACCCTAACCCTAACCCTAACCCTAACCCTAACCCTAACCCTAACACTAATACTAACCCTAACACTAACCCTAACCCTAACCTGAGTTTTATCTTCAATTTTGAGATATACCTTGCGATAACTTCTTAGGAAAAGCAAGCAACCGAATATCATGTATACATTTAATGTTTCGCATCCCGTAGAACACAAAAATCAACTTAATTTTGAAATCCGAGCTCTTCTTCAAAAGTTATGCATTGTTAAACTGAGTTTTATCTTCAATTTTGAGATATACCTTGTGATAACTTCTTAGGAAAAGCAAGCAACCGAATATAATGTATACATTTAATGTTTTGCATGCCGTAGAACACAAAAATCAACTTAATTTTGAAATCCGAGCTCTTCTTCAAAAGTTATGCATTGTTGCTAAACTGAGTTTTTTCTTCAATTTTGAGATATACCTTGCGATAACTTCTCAGGAAAAGCAAGCAACCGAATATCATGTATACATTTAATGTTTCGCATCCCGTAGAACACAAAAATCAACTTAATTTTGAAATCCGAGCTCTTCTTCAAAAGTTATGCATTGTTAAACTGAGTTTTATCTTCAATTTTGAGATATACCTTGTGATAACTTCTCAGGAAAAGCAAGCAACAGAATATCATGTATACATTTAATGTTTAGCATGCCGTAGAACACGAAAATCAACTTAATTTTGAAATCCGAGCTCTTTTTCAAAAGTTATACATTTAATGTATAACCCTAACCCTAACCCTAACCCTAACCCTAACCCTAACCCTAACCCTAACCCCTAACCCTAACCCTAACCCTAACCCTAACCCTAACCCTAACCCTAACCCTAACCCTAACCCTAACCCTAACCCTAACCCTAACCCTAACCCTAGCCCTAGCCCTAACCCTAACCCTAACCCTAACCCTAACCCTAACCCTAACCCTAACCCTAACCCTAACCCTAACCCTAACCCTAACACTAACCCTAACACTAACCCTAACCCTAACCTGAGTTTTATCTTCAATTTTGAGATATACCTTGCGATAACTTCTTAGGAAAAGCAAGCAACCGAATATCATGTATACATTTAATGTTTCGCATGCCGTAGAACACGAAAATCAACTTAATTTTGAAATCCGAGCTCTTCTTCAAAAGTTATGTATTGTTGCTAAACTGAGTTTTTTCTTCAATTTTGAGATATACCTTGCGATAACTTCTTAGGAAAAGCAAGCAACCAAATATCATCTATACATTTAATGTTTCGCATCCCGTAGAACACAAAAATCAACTTAATTTTGAAATCCGAGCACTTTTTCAAAAGTTATGCATTGCTAAACTGAGTTTTATCTTCAATTTTGAGATATACCTTGTGATAACTTCTTAGGAAAAGCAAGCAAGCGAATATCATGTATACATTTAATGTTTCGCATCCCGTAGAACACAAAAATCAACTTAATTTTGAAATCCGAGCTCTTCTTCAAAAGTTATGCATTGTTAAACTGAGTTTTATCTTCAATTTTGAGATATACCTTGTGATAACTTCTCAGGAAAAGCAAGCAACCGAATATCATGTATACATTTAATGTTTAGCATGCCGTAGAACACGAAAATCAACTTAATTTTGAAATCCGAGCTCTTTTTCAAAAGTTATACATTTAATGTATAACCCTAACCCTAACCTAACCCTAACCCTAACCCTAACCCTAACCCTAACCCTAGCCCTAACCCTAACCCTAACCCTAACCCTAACCCTAACCCTAACCCTAACCCTAACCCTAACCCTAACCCTAACCCTAACCCTAACCCTAACCCTAACACTAACCCTAACACTAACCCTAACACTAACCCTAACCCTAACCTGAGTTTTATCTTCAATTTTGAGATATACCTTGCGATAGCTTCTTAGGAAAAGCAAGCAACCGAATATCAAGTATACATTTAATGTTTCGCATACCGTAGAACACAAAAATCAACTTAATCTTGAAATCCGAGCTCTTCTTCAAAAGTTATGCATTGTTAAACTGAGTTTTATCTTCAATTTTGAGATATACCTTGTGATAACTTCTCAGGAAAAGCAAGCAACCGAATATCATGTATACATTTAATTTTTAGCATGCCGTAGAACACGAAAATCAACTTAATTTTGAAATCCGAGCTCTTTTTCAAAAGTTATACATTTAATGTATAAACCTAACCCTAACCTAACCCTAACCCTAACCCTAACCCTAACCCTAACCCTAGCCCTAACCCTAACCCTAACCCTAACCCTAACCCTAACCCTAACCCTAACCCTAACCCTAACCCTAACCCTAACCCTAACCCTAACCCTAACCCTAACCCTAACCCTAACCCTAACACTAACCCTAACACTAACCCTAACACTAACCCTAACTCTAACCTGAGTTTTATCTTCAATTTTGAGATATACCTTGCGATAGCTTCTTAGGAAAAGCAAGCAACCGAATATCACGTATACATTTAATGTTTCGCATACCGTAGAACACAAAAATCAACTTAATCTTGAAATCCGAGCTCTTCTTCAAAAGTTATGCATTGTTAAACTGAGTTTTATCTTCAATTTTGAGATATACCTTGTGATAACTTCTCAGGAAAAGCAAGCAACCGAATATCATGTATACATTTAATGTTTAGCATGCCGTAGAACACGAAAATCAACTTAATTTTGAAATCCGAGCTCTTCTTCAAAAGTTATACTTTTAATGTATAACCCTAACCCTAACCCTAACCCTAACCCTAACCCTAACCCTAACCCTAACCCTAACCCTAACCCTAACCCTAACCCTAACCCTAACCATAACCTAACCCTAACCCTAACCCTAACCCAAACCCTAACCCTAGCCCTAGCCCTAACCCTAACCCTAACCCTCACACTAACCCTAACACTAACCCTAACCCTAACCTGAGTTTTATCTTCAATTTTGAGATATACCTTGCGATAACTTCTTAGGAAAAGCAAGCAACCGAATATCATGTATACATTTAATGTTTCGCATCCCGTAGAACACAAAAATCAACTTAATTTTGAAATCCGAGCTCTTCTTCAAAAGTTATGCATTGTTAAACTGAGTTTTATCTTCAATTTTGAGATATACCTTGTGATAACTTCTTAGGAAAAGCAAGCAACCGAATATAATGTATACATTTAATGTTTTGCATGCCGTAGAACACAAAAATCAACTTAATTTTGAAATCCGAGCTCTTCTTCAAAAGTTATGCATTGTTGCTAAACTGAGTTTTTTCTTCAATTTTGAGATATACCTTGCGATAACTTCTCAGGAAAAGCAAGCAACCGAATATCATGTATACATTTAATGTTTCGCATCCCGTAGAACACAAAAATCAACTTAATTTTGAAATCCAAGCACTTTTTCAAAAGTTATGCATTGCTAAACTGAGTTTTATCTTCAATTTTGAGATATACCTTGTGATAACTTCTCAGGAAAAGCAAGCAACCGAATATCATGTATACATTTAATGTTTCGCCTCCCGTAGAACACAAAAATCAACTTAATTTTGAAATCCGAGCTCTTCTTCAAAAGTTATGCATTGTTAAACTGAGTTTTATCTTCAATTTTGAGATATACCTTGTGATAACTTCTCAGGAAAAGCAAGCAACCGAATATCATGTATACATTTAATGTTTAGCATGCCGTAGAACACGAAAATCAACTTAATTTTGAAATCCGAGCTCTTTTTCAAAAGTTATACATTTAATGTATAACCCTAACCCTAACCCTAACCTAACCCTAACCCTAACCCTAACCCTAACCCTAACCCTAACCCTAGCCCTAACCCTAACCCTAACCCTAACCCTAACCCTAACCCTAACCCTAACCCTAACCCTAACCCTAACCCTAACCCTAACCCTAACCCTAACCCTAACACTAACACTAACCCTAACACTAACCCTAACACTAACCCTAACCCTAACCTGAGTTTTATCTTCAATTTTGAGATATACCTTGCGATAACTTCTTAGGAAAAGCAAGCAACCGAATATCAAGTATACATTTAATGTTTCGCATACCGTAGAACACAAAAATCAACTTAATCTTGAAATCCGAGCTCTTCTTCAAAAGTTATGCATTGTTAAACTGAGTTTTATCTTCAATTTTGAGATATACCTTGTGATAACTTCTCAGGAAAAGCAAGCAACCGAATATCATGTATACATTTAATGTTTAGCATGCCATAGAACACGAAAATCAACTTAATTTTGAAATCCGAGCTCTTCTTCAAAAGTTATACATTTAATGTATAACCCTAACACTAACCCTAACCCTAACCCTAACCCTAACCCTAACCCTAACCCTAACCCTAACCATAACCTAACCCTAACCCTAACCCAAACCCTAACCCTAGCCCTAGCCCTAACCCTAACCCTAACCCTAACCCTAACCCTAACCCTAACCCTAACCCTAACCCTAACCCTAACCCTAACCGTAACCGTAACCCTAACCCTAACACTAATCCTAACCCTAACCCTAACCCTAACCCTAACCCTAACCCTAACCCTAACCCTAACCCTAACCCTAACCCTAACCCTAACACTAATACTAACCCTAACACTAACCCTAACCCTAACCTGAGTTTTATCTTCAATTTTGAGATATACCTTGCGATAACTTCTTAGGAAAAGCAAGCAACCGAATATCATGTATACATTTAATGTTTCGCATCCCGTAGAACACAAAAATCAACTTAATTTTGAAATCCGAGCTCTTCTTCAAAAGTTATGCATTGTTAAACTGAGTTTTATCTTCAATTTTGAGATATACCTTGTGATAACTTCTTAGGAAAAGCAAGCAACCGAATATAATGTATACATTTAATGTTTTGCATGCCGTAGAACACAAAAATCAACTTAATTTTGAAATCCGAGCTCTTCTTCAAAAGTTATGCATTGTTGCTAAACTGAGTTTTTTCTTCAATTTTGAGATATACCTTGTGATAACTTCTTAGGAAAAGCAAGCAACCGAATATAATGTATACATTTAATGTTTTGCATGCCGTAGAACACAAAAATCAACTTAATTTTGAAATCCGAGCTCTTCTTCAAAAGTTATACATTTAATGTATAACCCTAACCCTAACCCTAACCCTAACCCTAACCCTAACCCTAACCATAACCTAACCCTAACCCTAACCCTAACCCTAACCCTAACCATAACCTAACCCTAACCCTAACCCAAACCCTAACCCTAGCCCTAGCCCTAACCCTAACCCTAACCCTAACCCTAACCCTAACCCTAACCCTAACCCTAACCCTAACCGTAACCGTAACCGTAACCCTAACCCTAACACTAATCCTAACCCTAACCCTAACCCTAACCCTAACCCTAACCCTAACCCTAACCCTAACCCTAACCCTAACCCTAACACTAATACTAACCCTAACACTAACCCTAACCCTAACCTGAGTTTTATCTTCAATTTTGAGATATACCTTGCAATAACTTCTTAGGAAAAGCAAGCAACCGAATATCATGTATACATTTAATGTTTCGCATCCCGTAGAACACAAAAATCAACTTAATTTTGAAATCCGAGCTCTTCTTCAAAAGTTATGCATTGTTAAACTGAGTTTTATCTTCAATTTTGAGATATACCTTGTGATAACTTCTTAGGAAAAGCAAGCAACCGAATATAATGTATACATTTAATGTTTTGCATGCCGTAGAACACAAAAATCAACTTAATTTTGAAATCCGAGCTCTTCTTCAAAAGTTATGCATTGTTGCTAAACTGAGTTTTTTCTTCAATTTTGAGATATACCTTGCGATAACTTCTCAGGAAAAGCAAGCAACCGAATATCATGTATACATTTAATGTTTCGCATCCCGTAGAACACAAAAATCAACTTAATTTTGAAATCCGAGCTCTTCTTCAAAAGTTATGCATTGTTAAACTGAGTTTTATCTTCAATTTTGAGATATACCTTGTGATAACTTCTCAGGAAAAGCAAGCAACAGAATATCATGTATACATTTAATGTTTAGCATGCCGTAGAACACGAAAATCAACTTAATTTTGAAATCCGAGCTCTTTTTCAAAAGTTATACATTTAATGTATAACCCTAACCCTAACCCTAACCCTAACCCTAACCCGAACCCTAACCCTAACCCTAACCCTAACCCCTAACCCTAACCCTAACCCTAACCCTAACCCTAACCCTAACCCTAACCCTAACCCTAACCCTAACCCTAGCCCTAGCCCTAACCCTAACCCTAACCCTAACCCTAACCCTAACCCTAACCCTAACCCTAACCCTAACCCTAACCCTAACCCTAACCCTAACACTAACCCTAACACTAACCCTAACACTAACCCTAACCCTAACCTGAGTTTTATCTTCAATTTTGAGATATACCTTGCGATAACTTCTTAGGAAAAGCAAGCAACCGAATATCATGTATACATTTAATGTTTCGCATGCCGTAGAACACGAAAATCAACTTAATTTTGAAATCCGAGCTCTTCTTCAAAAGTTATGTATTGTTGCTAAACTGAGTTTTTTCTTCAATTTTGAGATATACCTTGCGATAACTTCTTAGGAAAAGCAAGCAACCAAATATCATCTATACATTTAATGTTTCGCATCCCGTAGAACACAAAAATCAACTTAATTTTGAAATCCGAGCACTTTTTCAAAAGTTATGCATTGCTAAACTGAGTTTTATCTTCAATTTTGAGATATACCTTGTGATAACTTCTTAGGAAAAGCAAGCAAGCGAATATCATGTATACATTTAATGTTTCGCATCCCGTAGAACACAAAAATCAACTTAATTTTGAAATCCGAGCTCTTCTTCAAAAGTTATGCATTGTTAAACTGAGTTTTATCTTCAATTTTGAGATATACCTTGTGATAACTTCTCAGGAAAAGCAAGCAACCGAATATCATGTATACATTTAATGTTTAGCATGCCGTAGAACACGAAAATCAACTTAATTTTGAAATCCGAGCTCTTTTTCAAAAGTTATACATTTAATGTATAACCCTAACCCTAACCTAACCCTAACCCTAACCCTAACCCTAACCCTAACCCTAGCCCTAACCCTAACCCTAACCCTAACCCTAACCCTAACCCTAACCCTAACCCTAACCCTAACCCTAACCCTAACCCTAACCCTAACCCTAACCCTAACCCTAACCCTAACACTAACACTAACCCTAACACTAACCCTAACACTAACCCTAACCCTAACCTGAGTTTTATCTTCAATTTTGAGATATACCTTGTGATAGCTTCTTAGGAAAAGCAAGCAACCGAATATCAAGTATACATTTAATGTTTCGCATACCGTAGAACACAAAAATCAACTTAATCTTGAAATCCGAGCTCTTCTTCAAAAGTTATGCATTGTTAAACTGAGTTTTGTCTTCAATTTTAAGATATACCTTGTGATAACTTCTCAGGAAAAGCAAGCAACCGAATATCATGTATACATTTAATTTTTAGCATGCCGTAGAACACGAAAATCAACTTAATTTTGAAATCCGAGCTCTTTTTCAAAAGTTATACATTTAATGTATAACCCTAACCCTAACCTAACCCTAACCCTAACCCTAACCCTAACCCTAACCCTAGCCCTAACCCTAACCCTAACCCTAACCCTAACCCTAACCCTAACCCTAACCCTAACCCTAACCCTAACCCTAACCCTAACCCTAACTCTAACCCTAACACTAACCCTAACACTAACCCTAACACTAACCCTAACCCTAACCTGAGTTTTATCTTCAATTTTGAGATATACCTTGCGATAGCTTCTTAGGAAAAGCAAGCAACCGAATATCAAGTATACATTTAATGTTTCGCATACCGTAGAACACAAAAATCAACTTAATCTTGAAATCCGAGCTCTTCTTCAAAAGTTATGCATTGTTAAACTGAGTTTTATCTTCAATTTTGAGATATACCTTGTGATAACTTCTCAGGAAAAGCAAGCAACCGAATATCATGTATACATTTAATGTTTAGCATGCCGTAGAACACGAAAATCAACTTAATTTTGAAATCCGAGCTCTTCTTCAAAAGTTATACATTTAATGTATAACCCTAACCCTAACCCTAACCCTAACCCTAACCCTAACCCTAACCCTAACCCTAACCCTAACCCTAACCCTAACCCTAACCCTAACCCTAACCCTAACCCTAACCATAACCTAACCCTAACCCTAACCCAAACCCTAACCCTAGCCCTAGCCCTAACCCTAACCCTAACCCTCACACTAACCCTAACACTAACCCTAACCCTAACCTGAGTTTTATCTTCAATTTTGAGATATACCTTGCGATAACTTCTTAGGAAAAGCAAGCAAGCGAATATCATGTATACATTTAATGTTTCGCATCCCGTAGAACACAAAAATCAACTTAATTTTGAAATCCGAGCTCTTCTTCAAAAGTTATGCATTGTTAAACTGAGTTTTATCTTCAATTTTGAGATATACCTTGTGATAACTTCTCAGGAAAAGCAAGCAACCGAATATCATGTATACATTTAATGTTTTGCATGCCGTAGAACACGAAAATCAACTTAATTTTGAAATCCGAGCTCTTTTTCAAAAGTTATACATTTAATGTATAACCCTAACCCTAACCTAACCCTAACCCTAACCCTAACCCTAACCCTAACCCTAGCCCTAACCCTAACCCTAACCCTAACCCTAACCCTAACCCTAACCCTAACCCTAACCCTAACCCTAACCCTAACCCTAACCCTAACCCTAACCCTAACCCTAACCCTAACCCTAACCCTAACACTAACACTAACCCTAACACTAACCCTAACACTAACCCTAACCCTAACCTGAGTTTTATCTTCAATTTTGAGATATACCTTGTGATAGCTTCTTAGGAAAAGCAAGCAACCGAATATCAAGTATACATTTAATGTTTCGCATACCGTAGAACACAAAAATCAACTTAATCTTGAAATCCGAGCTCTTCTTCAAAAGTTATGCATTGTTAAACTGAGTTTTATCTTCAATTTTAAGATATACCTTGTGATAACTTCTCAGGAAAAGCAAGCAACCGAATATCATGTATACATTTAATTTTTAGCATGCCGTAGAACACGAAAATCAACTTAATTTTGAAATCCGAGCTCTTTTTCAAAAGTTATACATTTAATGTATAACCCTAACCCTAACCTAACCCTAACCCTAACCCTAACCCTAACCCTAGCCCTAACCCTAACCCTAACCCTAACCCTAACCCTAACCCTAACCCTAACCCTAACCCTAACCCTAACCCTAACCCTAACCCTAACCCTAACCCTAACCCTAACCCTAACCCTAACCATAACCTAACCCTAACCCTAACCCAAACCCTAACCCTAGCCCTAGCCCTAACCCTAACCCTAACCCTCACACTAACCCTAACACTAACCCTAACCCTAACCTGAGTTTTATCTTCAATTTTGAGATATACCTTGCGATAACTTCTTAGGAAAAGCAAGCAACCGAATATCATGTATACATTTAATGTTTCGCATCCCGTAGAACACAAAAATCAACTTAATTTTGAAATCCGAGCTCTTCTTCAAAAGTTATGCATTGTTAAACTGAGTTTTATCTTCAATTTTGAGATATACCTTGTGATAACTTCTTAGGAAAAGCAAGCAACCGAATATAATGTATACATTTAATGTTTTGCATGCCGTAGAACACAAAAATCAACTTAATTTTGAAATCCGAGCTCTTCTTCAAAAGTTATGCATTGTTGCTAAACTGAGTTTTTTCTTCAATTTTGAGATATACCTTGCGATAACTTCTCAGGAAAAGCAAGCAACCGAATATCATGTATACATTTAATGTTTCGCATCCCGTAGAACACAAAAATCAACTTAATTTTGAAATCCGAGCACTTTTTCAAAAGTTATGCATTGCTAAACTGAGTTTTATCTTCAATTTTGAGATATACCTTGTGATAACTTCTCAGGAAAAGCAAGCAACCGAATATCATGTATACATTTAATGTTTCGCCTCCCGTAGAACACAAAAATCAACTTAATTTTGAAATCCGAGCTCTTCTTCAAAAGTTATGCATTGTTAAACTGAGTTTTATCTTCAATTTTGAGATATACCTTGTGATAACTTCTCAGGAAAAGCAAGCAACCGAATATCATGTATACATTTAATGTTTAGCATGCCGTAGAACACGAAAATCAACTTAATTTTGAAATCCGAGCTCTTTTTCAAAAGTTATACATTTAATGTATAACCCTAACCCTAACCCTAACCTAACCCTAACCCTAACCCTAACCCTAACCCTAACCCTAGCCCTAACCCTAACCCTAACCCTAACCCTAACCCTAACCCTAACCCTAACCCTAACCCTAACTCTAACCCTAACCCTAACCCTAACCCTAACCCTAACCCTAACCCTAACCCTAACCCTAACCCTAACACTAACCCTAACACTAACCCTAACACTAACCCTAACCCTAACCTGAGTTTTATCTTCAATTTTGAGATATACCTTGCGATAACTTCTTAGGAAAAGCAAGCAACCGAATATCAAGTATACATTTAATGTTTCGCATACCGTAGAACACAAAAATCAACTTAATCTTGAAATCCGAGCTCTTCTTCAAAAGTTATGCATTGTTAAACTGAGTTTTATCTTCAATTTTGAGATATACCTTGTGATAACTTCTCAGGAAAAGCAAGCAACCGAATATCATGTATACATTTAATGTTTAGCATGCCATAGAACACGAAAATCAACTTAATTTTGAAATCCGAGCTCTTCTTCAAAAGTTATACATTTAATGTATAACCCTAACACTAACCCTAACCCTAACCCTTACCCTAACCCTAACCATAACCTAACCCTAACCCTAACCCAAACCCTAACCCTAGCCCTAGCCCTAACCCTAACCCTAACCCTAACCCTAACCCTAACCCTAACCCTAACCCTAACCGTAACCGTAACCCTAACCCTAACACTAATCCTAACCCTAACCCTAACCCTAACCCTAACCCTAACCCTAACCCTAACCCTAACCCTAACCCTAACCCTAACACTAATACTAACCCTAACACTAACCCTAACCCTAACCTGAGTTTTATCTTCAATTTTGAGATATACCTTGCGATAACTTCTTAGGAAAAGCAAGCAACCGAATATCATGTATACATTTAATGTTTCGCATCCCGTAGAACACAAAAATCAACTTAATTTTGAAATCTGAGCTCTTCTTCAAACGTTATGCATTGTTAAACTGAGTTTTATCTTCAATTTTGAGATATACCTTGTGATAACTTCTTAGGAAAAGCAAGCAACCGAATATAATGTATACATTTAATGTTTTGCATGCCGTAGAACACAAAAATCAACTTAATTTTGAAATCCGAGCTCTTCTTCAAAAGTTATGCATTGTTGCTAAACTGAGTTTTTTCTTCAATTTTGAGATATACCTTGCGATAACTTCTCAGGAAAAGCAAGCAACCGAATATCATGTATACATTTAATGTTTCGCATCCCGTAGAACACAAAAATCAACTTAATTTTGAAATCCGAGCTCTTCTTCAAAAGTTATGCATTGTTAAACTGAGTTTTATCTTCAATTTTGAGATATACCTTGTGATAACTTCTCAGGAAAAGCAAGCAACAGAATATCATGTATACATTTAATGTTTAGCATGCCGTAGAACACGAAAATCAACTTAATTTTGAAATCCGAGCTCTTTTTCAAAAGTTATACATTTAATGTATAACCCTAACCCTAACCCTAACCCTAACCCTAACCCTAACCCTAACCCTAACCCTAACCCCTAACCCTAACCCTAACCCTAACCCTAACCCTAACCCTAACCCTAACCCTAACCCTAACCCTAACCCTAACCCTAACCCTAACCCTAACCCTAGCCCTAGCCCTAACCCTAACCCTAACCCTAACCCTAACCCTAACCCTAACCCTAACCCTAACCCTAACCCTAACCCTAACCCTAACCCTAACCCTAACCCTAACCCTAACCCTAACACTAACCCTAACACTAACCCTAACCCTAACCTGAGTTTTATCTTCAATTTTGAGATATACCTTGCGATAACTTCTTAGGAAAAGCAAGCAACCGAATATCATGTATACATTTAATGTTTCGCATGCCGTAGAACACGAAAATCAACTTAATTTTGAAATCCGAGCTCTTCTTCAAAAGTTATGTATTGTTGCTAAACTGAGTTTTTTCTTCAATTTTGAGATATACCTTGCGATAACTTCTTAGGAAAAGCAAGCAACCAAATATCATCTATACATTTAATGTTTCGCATCCCGTAGAACACAAAAATCAACTTAATTTTGAAATCCGAGCACTTTTTCAAAAGTTATGCATTGCTAAACTGAGTTTTATCTTCAATTTTGAGATATACCTTGTGATAACTTCTTAGGAAAAGCAAGCAAGCGAATATCATGTATACATTTAATGTTTCGCATCCCGTAGAACACAAAAATCAACTTAATTTTGAAATCCGAGCTCTTCTTCAAAAGTTATGCATTGTTAAACTGAGTTTTATCTTCAATTTTGAGATATACCTTGTGATAACTTCTCAGGAAAAGCAAGCAACCGAATATCATGTATACATTTAATGTTTAGCATGCCGTAGAACACGAAAATCAACTTAATTTTGAAATCCGAGCTCTTTTTCAAAAGTTATACATTTAATGTATAACCCTAACCCTAACCCTAACCTAACCCTAACCCTAACCCTAGCCCTAGCCCTAACCCTAACCCTAACCCTAACCCTAACCCTAACCCTAACCCTAACCCTAACCCTAACCCTAACCCTAACCCTAACCCTAAGCCTAACCCTAACCCTAACCCTAACACTAACCCTAACACTAACCCTAACCCTAACCTGAGTTTTATCTTCAATTTTGAGATATACCTTGCGATAGCTTCTTAGGAAAAGCAAGCAACCGAATATCAAGTATACATTTAATGTTTCGCATACCGTAGAACACAAAAATCAACTTAATCTTGAAATCCGAGCTCTTCTTCAAAAGTTATGCATTGTTAAACTGAGTTTTATCTTCAATTTTGAGATATACCTTGTGATAACTTCTTAGGAAAAGCAAGCAACCGAATATAATGTATACATTTAATGTTTTGCATGCCGTAGAACACAAAAATCAACTTAATTTTGAAATCCGAGCTCTTCTTCAAAAGTTATGCATTGTTGTTAAACTGAGCTTTATCTTCAATTTTGAGATATAACTTGCGATAACTTCTTAGGAAAGCAAGCAACCGAATATCATGTATACATTTAATGATTCGCATGCCGTAGAACACGAAAATCAACTTAATTTTGAAATCCGAGCTCTCCTTCAAAAGTTATGCATTGTTGTTAAACTGAGCTTTATCTTCAATTTTGAGATATAACTTGCGATAACTTCTTAGGAAAAGCAAGCAACCGAATATCATGTATACATTTAATGGTTCGCATGCCGTAGAACACGAAAATCAACTTAATTTTGAAATCCGAGCTCTCCTTCAAAAGTTATGCATTGTTGTTAAACTGAGCTTTATCTTCAATTTTGAGATATAACTTGCGATAACTTTTCAGGAAAAGCAAGCAACCGAATATCATGTATACATTTAATGGTTCGCATGCCGTAGAAACACGAAAATCAACTTAATTTGAAATCCGAGCTCTCCTTCAAAAGTTATGCATTGTTGTTAAACTGAGCTTTATCTTCAATTTTGAGATATAACTTGCGATAACTTCTTAGGAAAAGCAAGCAACCGAATATCATGTATACATTTAATGGTTCGCATGCCGTAGAGCACGAAAATCAACTTAATTTTGAAATCCGAGCTCTCCTTCAAAAGTTATGCATTGTTGTTAAACTGAGCTTTATCTTCAATTTTGAGATATAACTTGCGATAACTTCTTAGGAAAAGCAAGCAACCGAATATCATGTATACATTTAATGATTCGCATGCCGTAGAACACTTAATTTTGAAATCCGAGCTCTCCTTCAAAAGAACACGAAAATCAACTTAATTTTGAAATCCGAGCTCTCCTTCAAAAGTTATGCATTGTTGTTAAACTGAGCTTTATCTTCAATTTTGAGATATAACTTGCGATAACTTCTTAGGAAAAGCAAGCAACCGAATATCATGTATACATTTAATGGTTCGCATGCCGTAGAACACGAAAATCAACTTAATTTTGAAATCCGAGCTCTCCTTCAAAAGTTATGCATTGTTGTTAAACTGAGCTTTATCTTCAATTTTGAGATATAACTTGCGATAACTTTTCAGGAAAAGCAAGCAACCGAATATCATGTATACATTTAATGGTTCGCATGCCGTAGAACACGAAAATCAACTTAATTTTGAAATCCGAGCTCTCCTTCAAAAGTTATGCATTGTTGTTAAACTGAGCTTTATCTTCAATTTTGAGATATAACTTGCGATAACTTCTTAGGAAAAGCAAGCAACCGAATATCATGTATACATTTAATGGTTCGCATGCCGTAGAACACGAAAATCAACTTAATTTTGAAATCCGAGCTCTCCTTCAAAAGTTATGCATTGTTGTTAAACTGAGCTTTATCTTCAATTTTGAGATATAACTTGCGATAACTTCTTAGGAAAAGCAAGCAACCGAATATCATGTATACATTTAATGGTTCGCATGCCGTAGAACACGAAAATCAACTTAATTTTGAAATCCGAGCTCTCCTTCAAAAGTTATGCATTGTTGTTAAACTGAGCTTTATCTTCAATTTTGAGATATAACTTGCGATAACTTCTTAGGAAAAGCAAGCAACCGAATATCATGTATACATTTAATGATTCGCATGCCGTAGAACACGAAAATCAACTTAATTTGAAATCCGAGCTCTCCTTCAAAAGTTATGCATTGTTGTTAAACTGAGCTTTATCTTCAATTTTGAGATATAACTTGCGATAACTTCTTAGGAAAAGCAAGCAACCGAATATCATGTATACATTTAATGGTTCGCATGCCGTAGAACACGAAAATCAACTTAATTTTGAAATCCGAGCTCTCCTTCAAAAGTTATGCATTGTTGTTAAACTGAGCTTTATCTTCAATTTTGAGATATAACTTGCGATAACTTTTCAGGAAAAGCAAGCAACCGAATATCATGTATACATTTAATGGTTCGCATGCCGTAGAACACGAAAATCAACTTAATTTTGAAATCCGAGCTCTCCTTCAAAAGTTATGCATTGTTGTTAAACTGAGCTTTATCTTCAATTTTGAGATATAACTTGCGATAACTTCTTAGGAAAAGCAAGCAACCGAATATCATGTATACATTTAATGGTTCGCATGCCGTAGAACACGAAAATCAACTTAATTTTGAAATCCGAGCTCTCCTTCAAAAGTTATGCATTGTTGTTAAACTGAGCTTTATCTTCAATTTTGAGATATAACTTGCGATAACTTCTTAGGAAAAGCAAGCAACCGAATATCATGTATACATTTAATGGTTCGCATGCCGTAGAACACGAAAATCAACTTAATTTTGAAATCCGAGCTCTCCTTCAAAAGTTATGCATTGTTGTTAAACTGAGCTTTATCTTCAATTTTGAGATATAACTTGCGATAACTTCTTAGGAAAAGCAAGCAACCGAATATCATGTATACATTTAATGGTTCGCATGCCGTAGAACACGAAAATCAACTTAATTTTGAAATCCGAGCTCTCCTTCAAAAGTTATGCATTGTTGTTAAACTGAGCTTTATCTTCAATTTTGAGATATAACTTGCGATAACTTCTTAGGAAAAGCAAGCAACCGAATATCATGTATACATTTAATGGTTCGCATGCCGTAGAACACGAAAATCAACTTAATTTTGAAATCCGAGCTCTCCTTCAAAAGTTATGCATTGTTGTTAAACTGAGCTTTATCTTCAATTTTGAGATATAACTTGCGATAACTTCTTAGGAAAAGCAAGCAACCGAATATCATGTATACATTTAATGGTTCGCATGCCGTAGAACACGAAAATCAACTTAATTTTGAAATCCGAGCTCTCCTTCAAAAGTTATGCATTGTTGTTAAACTGAGCTTTATCTTCAATTTTGAGATATAACTTGCGATAACTTCTTAGGAAAAGCAAGCAACCGAATATCATGTATACATTTAATGGTTCGCATGCCGTAGAACACGAAAATCAACTTAATTTTGAAATCCGAGCTCTCCTTCAAAAGTTATGCATTGTTGTTAAACTGAGCTTTATCTTCAATTTTGAGATATAACTTGCGATAACTTCTTAGGAAAAGCAAGCAACCGAATATCATGTATACATTTAATGGTTCGCATGCCGTAGAACACGAAAATCAACTTAATTTTGAAATCCGAGCTCTCCTTCAAAAGTTATGCATTGTTGTTAAACTGAGCTTTATCTTCAATTTTGAGATATAACTTGCGATAACTTCTTAGGAAAAGCAAGCAACCGAATATCATGTATACATTTAATGATTCGCATGCCGTAGAACACGAAAATCAACTTAATTTTGAAATCCGAGCTCTCCTTCAAAAGTTATGCATTGTTGTTAAACTGAGCTTTATCTTCAATTTTGAGATATAACTTGCGATAACTTCTTAGGAAAAGCAAGCAACCGAATATCATGTATACATTTAATGGTTCGCATGCCGTAGAACACGAAAATCAACTTAATTTTGAAATCCGAGCTCTCCTTCAAAAGTTATGCATTGTTGTTAAACTGAGCTTTATCTTCAATTTTGAGATATAACTTGCGATAACTTTTCAGGAAAAGCAAGCAACCGAATATCATGTATACATTTAATGGTTCGCATGCCGTAGAACACGAAAATCAACTTAATTTTGAAATCCGAGCTCTCCTTCAAAAGTTATGCATTGTTGTTAAACTGAGCTTTATCTTCAATTTTGAGATATAACTTGCGATAACTTCTTAGGAAAAGCAAGCAACCGAATATCATGTATACATTTAATGGTTCGCATGCCGTAGAACACGAAAATCAACTTAATTTTGAAATCCGAGCTCTCCTTCAAAAGTTATGCATTGTTGTTAAACTGAGCTTTATCTTCAATTTTCAGATATAACTTGCGATAACTTCTTAGGAAAAGCAAGCAACCGAATATCATGTATACATTTAATGGTTCGCATGCCGTAGACCACGAAAATCAACTTAATTTTGAAATCCGAGCTCTCCTTCAAAAGTTATGCATTGTTGTTAAACTGAGCTTTATCTTCAATTTTGAGATATAACTTGCGATAACTTCTTAGGAAAAGCAAGCAACCGAATATCATGTATACATTTAATGGTTCGCATGCCGTAGAACACGAAAATCAACTTAATTTTGAAATCCGAGCTCTCCTTCAAAAGTTATGCATTGTTGTTAAACTGAGCTTTATCTTCAATTTTGAGATATAACTTGCGATAACTTCTTAGGAAAAGCAAGCAACCGAATATCATGTATACATTTAATGGTTCGCATGCCGTAGAACACGAAAATCAACTTAATTTTGAAATCCGAGCTCTCCTTCAAAAGTTATGCATTGTTGTTAAACTGAGCTTTATCTTCAATTTTGAGATATAACTTGCGATAACTTCTTAGGAAAAGCAAGCAACCGAATATCATGTATACATTTAATGGTTCGCATGCCGTAGAACACGAAAATCAACTTAATTTTGAAATCCGAGCTCTCCTTCAAAAGTTATGCATTGTTGTTAAACTGAGCTTTATCTTCAATTTTGAGATATAACTTGCGATAACTTCTTAGGAAAAGCAAGCAACCGAATATCATGTATACATTTAATGGTTCGCATGCCGTAGAACACGAAAATCAACTTAATTTTGAAATCCGAGCTCTCCTTCAAAAGTTATGCATTGTTGTTAAACTGAGCTTTATCTTCAATTTTGAGATATAACTTGCGATAACTTCTTAGGAAAAGCAAGCAACCGAATATCATGTATACATTTAATGGTTCGCATGCCGTAGAACACGAAAATCAACTTAATTTTGAAATCCGAGCTCTCCTTCAAAAGTTATGCATTGTTGTTAAACTGAGCTTTATCTTCAATTTTGAGATATAACTTGCGATAACTTCTTAGGAAAAGCAAGCAACCGAATATCATGTATACATTTAATGATTCGCATGCCGTAGAACACGAAAATCAACTTAATTTTGAAATCCGAGCTCTCCTTCAAAAGTTATGCATTGTTGTTAAACTGAGCTTTATCTTCAATTTTGAGATATAACTTGCGATAACTTCTTAGGAAAAGCAAGCAACCGAATATCATGTATACATTTAATGGTTCGCATGCCGTAGAACACGAAAATCAACTTAATTTTGAAATCCGAGCTCTCCTTCAAAAGTTATGCATTGTTGTTAAACTGAGCTTTATCTTCAATTTTGAGATATAACTTGCGATAACTTTTCAGGAAAAGCAAGCAACCGAATATCATGTATACATTTAATGGTTCGCATGCCGTAGAACACGAAAATCAACTTAATTTTGAAATCCGAGCTCTCCTTCAAAAGTTATGCATTGTTGTTAAACTGAGCTTTATCTTCAATTTTGAGATATAACTTGCGATAACTTCTTAGGAAAAGCAAGCAACCGAATATCATGTATACATTTAATGGTTCGCATGCCGTAGAACACGAAAATCAACTTAATTTTGAAATCCGAGCTCTCCTTCAAAAGTTATGCATTGTTGTTAAACTGAGCTTTATCTTCAATTTTGAGATATAACTTGCGATAACTTCTTAGGAAAAGCAAGCAACCGAATATCATGTATACATTTAATGGTTCGCATGCCGTAGAACACGAAAATCAACTTAATTTTGAAATCCGAGCTCTCCTTCAAAAGTTATGCATTGTTGTTAAACTGAGCTTTATCTTCAATTTTGAGATATAACTTGCGATAACTTCTTAGGAAAAGCAAGCAACCGAATATCATGTATACATTTAATGGTTCGCATGCCGTAGAGCACGAAAATCAACTTAATTTTGAAATCCGAGCTCTCCTTCAAAAGTTATGCATTGTTGTTAAACTGAGCTTTATCTTCAATTTTGAGATATAACTTGCGATAACTTCTTAGGAAAAGCAAGCAACCGAATATCATGTATACATTTAATGATTCGCATGCCGTAGAACACTTAATTTTGAAATCCGAGCTCTCCTTCAAAAGAACACGAAAATCAACTTAATTTTGAAATCCGAGCTCTCCTTCAAAAGTTATGCATTGTTGTTAAACTGAGCTTTATCTTCAATTTTGAGATATAACTTGCGATAACTTCTTAGGAAAAGCAAGCAACCGAATATCATGTATACATTTAATGGTTCGCATGCCGTAGAACACGAAAATCAACTTAATTTTGAAATCCGAGCTCTCCTTCAAAAGTTATGCATTGTTGTTAAACTGAGCTTTATCTTCAATTTTGAGATATAACTTGCGATAACTTTTCAGGAAAAGCAAGCAACCGAATATCATGTATACATTTAATGGTTCGCATGCCGTAGAACACGAAAATCAACTTAATTTTGAAATCCGAGCTCTCCTTCAAAAGTTATGCATTGTTGTTAAACTGAGCTTTATCTTCAATTTTGAGATATAACTTGCGATAACTTCTTAGGAAAAGCAAGCAACCGAATATCATGTATACATTTAATGGTTCGCATGCCGTAGAACACGAAAATCAACTTAATTTTGAAATCCGAGCTCTCCTTCAAAAGTTATGCATTGTTGTTAAACTGAGCTTTATCTTCAATTTTGAGATATAACTTGCGATAACTTCTTAGGAAAAGCAAGCAACCGAATATCATGTATACATTTAATGGTTCGCATGCCGTAGAACACGAAAATCAACTTAATTTTGAAATCCGAGCTCTCCTTCAAAAGTTATGCATTGTTGTTAAACTGAGCTTTATCTTCAATTTTGAGATATAACTTGCGATAACTTCTTAGGAAAAGCAAGCAACCGAATATCATGTATACATTTAATGGTTCGCATGCCGTAGAACACGAAAATCAACTTAATTTTGAAATCCGAGCTCTCCTTCAAAAGTTATGCATTGTTGTTAAACTGAGCTTTATCTTCAATTTTGAGATATAACTTGCGATAACTTCTTAGGAAAAGCAAGCAACCGAATATCATGTATACATTTAATGGTTCGCATGCCGTAGAACACGAAAATCAACTTAATTTTGAAATCCGAGCTCTCCTTCAAAAGTTATGCATTGTTGTTAAACTGAGCTTTATCTTCAATTTTGAGATATAACTTGCGATAACTTCTTAGGAAAAGCAAGCAACCGAATATCATGTATACATTTAATGATTCGCATGCCGTAGAACACGAAAATCAACTTAATTTTGAAATCCGAGCTCTCCTTCAAAAGTTATGCATTGTTGTTAAACTGAGCTTTATCTTCAATTTTGAGATATAACTTGCGATAACTTCTTAGGAAAAGCAAGCAACCGAATATCATGTATACATTTAATGGTTCGCATGCCGTAGAACACGAAAATCAACTTAATTTTGAAATCCGAGCTCTCCTTCAAAAGTTATGCATTGTTGTTAAACTGAGCTTTATCTTCAATTTTGAGATATAACTTGCGATAACTTTTCAGGAAAAGCAAGCAACCGAATATCATGTATACATTTAATGGTTCGCATGCCGTAGAACACGAAAATCAACTTAATTTTGAAATCCGAGCTCTCCTTCAAAAGTTATGCATTGTTGTTAAACTGAGCTTTATCTTCAATTTTGAGATATAACTTGCGATAACTTCTTAGGAAAAGCAAGCAACCGAATATCATGTATACATTTAATGGTTCGCATGCCGTAGAACACGAAAATCAACTTAATTTTGAAATCCGAGCTCTCCTTCAAAAGTTATGCATTGTTGTTAAACTGAGCTTTATCTTCAATTTTGAGATATAACTTGCGATAACTTCTTAGGAAAAGCAAGCAACCGAATATCATGTATACATTTAATGGTTCGCATGCCGTAGAACACGAAAATCAACTTAATTTTGAAATCCGAGCTCTCCTTCAAAAGTTATGCATTGTTGTTAAACTGAGCTTTATCTTCAATTTTGAGATATAACTTGCGATAACTTCTTAGGAAAAGCAAGCAACCGAATATCATGTATACATTTAATGGTTCGCATGCCGTAGAACACGAAAATCAACTTAATTTGAAATCCGAGCTCTCCTTCAAAAGTTATGCATTGTTGTTAAACTGAGCTTTATCTTCAATTTTGAGATATAACTTGCGATAACTTCTTAGGAAAAGCAAGCAACCGAATATCATGTATACATTTAATGGTTCGCATGCCGTAGAACACGAAAATCAACTTAATTTTGAAATCCGAGCTCTCCTTCAAAAGTTATGCATTGTTGTTAAACTGAGCTTTATCTTCAATTTTGAGATATAACTTGCGATAACTTCTTAGGAAAAGCAAGCAACCGAATATCATGTATACATTTAATGGTTCGCATGCCGTAGAACACGAAAATCAACTTAATTTTGAAATCCGAGCTCTCCTTCAAAAGTTATGCATTGTTGTTAAACTGAGCTTTATCTTCAATTTTGAGATATAACTTGCGATAACTTCTTAGGAAAAGCAAGCAACCGAATATCATGTATACATTTAATGGTTCGCATGCCGTAGAACACGAAAATCAACTTAATTTTGAAATCCAAGCTCTCCTTCAAAAGTTATGCATTGTTGTTAAACTGAGCTTTATCTTCAATTTTGAGATATAACTTGCGATAACTTCTTAGGAAAAGCAAGCAACCGAATATCATGTATACATTTAATGGTTCGCATGCCGTAGAACACGAAAATCAACTTAATTTTGAAATCCGAGCTCTCCTTCAAAAGTTATGCATTGTTGTTAAACTGAGCTTTATCTTCAATTTTGAGATATAACTTGCGATAACTTCTTAGGAAAAGCAAGCAACCGAATATCATGTATACATTTAATGGTTCGCATGCCGTAGAACACGAAAATCAACTTAATTTTGAAATCCGAGCTCTCCTTCAAAAGTTATGCATTGTTGTTAAACTGAGCTTTATCTTCAATTTTGAGATATAACTTGCGATAACTTCTTAGGAAAAGCAAGCAACCGAATATCATGTATACATTTAATGGTTCGCATGCCGTAGAACACGAAAATCAACTTAATTTTGAAATCCGAGCTCTCCTTCAAAAGTTATGCATTGTTGTTAAACTGAGCTTTATCTTCAATTTTGAGATATAACTTGCGATAACTTCTTAGGAAAAGCAAGCAACCGAATATCATGTATACATTTAATGGTTCGCATGCCGTAGAACACGAAAATCAACTTAATTTTGAAATCCGAGCTCTCCTTCAAAAGTTATGCATTGTTGTTAAACTGAGCTTTATCTTCAATTTTGAGATATAACTTGCGATAACTTCTTAGGAAAAGCAAGCAACCGAATATCATGTATACATTTAATGGTTCGCATGCCGTAGAACACGAAAATCAACTTAATTTTGAAATCCGAGCTCTCCTTCAAAAGTTATGCATTGTTGTTAAACTGAGCTTTATCTTCAATTTTGAGATATAACTTGCGATAACTTCTTAGGAAAAGCAAGCAACCGAATATCATGTATACATTTAATGGTTCGCATGCCGTAGAACACGAAAATCAACTTAATTTTGAAATCCGAGCTCTCCTTCAAAAGTTATGCATTGTTGTTAAACTGAGCTTTATCTTCAATTTTGAGATATAACTTGCGATAACTTCTTAGGAAAAGCAAGCAACCGAATATCATGTATACATTTAATGGTTCGCATGCCGTAGAACACGAAAATCAACTTAATTTTGAAATCCGAGCTCTCCTTCAAAAGTTATGCATTGTTGTTAAACTGAGCTTTATCTTCAATTTTGAGATATAACTTGCGATAACTTCTTAGGAAAAGCAAGCAACCGAATATCATGTATACATTTAATGGTTCGCATGCCGTAGAACACGAAAATCAACTTAATTTTGAAATCCGAGCTCTCCTTCAAAAGTTATGCATTGTTGTTAAACTGAGCTTTATCTTCAATTTTGAGATATAACTTGCGATAACTTCTTAGGAAAAGCAAGCAACCGAATATCATGTATACATTTAATGGTTCGCATGCCGTAGAACACGAAAATCAACTTAATTTTGAAATCCGAGCTCTCCTTCAAAAGTTATGCATTGTTGTTAAACTGAGCTTTATCTTCAATTTTGAGATATAACTTGCGATAACTTCTTAGGAAAAGCAAGCAACCGAATATCATGTATACATTTAATGGTTCGCATGCCGTAGAACACGAAAATCAACTTAATTTTGAAATCCGAGCTCTCCTTCAAAAGTTATGCATTGTTGTTAAACTGAGCTTTATCTTCAATTTTGAGATATAACTTGCGATAACTTCTTAGGAAAAGCAAGCAACCGAATATCATGTATACATTTAATGGTTCGCATGCCGTAGAACACGAAAATCAACTTAATTTTGAAATCCGAGCTCTCCTTCAAAAGTTATGCATTGTTGTTAAACTGAGCTTTATCTTCAATTTTGAGATATAACTTGCGATAACTTCTTAGGAAAAGCAAGCAACCGAATATCATGTATACATTTAATGGTTCGCATGCCGTAGAACACGAAAATCAACTTAATTTTGAAATCCGAGCTCTCCTTCAAAAGTTATGCATTGTTGTTAAACTGAGCTTTATCTTCAATTTTGAGATATAACTTGCGATAACTTCTTAGGAAAAGCAAGCAACCGAATATCATGTATACATTTAATGGTTCGCATGCCGTAGAACACGAAAATCAACTTAATTTTGAAATCCGAGCTCTCCTTCAAAAGTTATGCATTGTTGTTAAACTGAGCTTTATCTTCAATTTTGAGATATAACTTGCGATAACTTCTTAGGAAAAGCAAGCAACCGAATATCATGTATACATTTAATGGTTCGCATGCCGTAGAACACGAAAATCAACTTAATTTTGAAATCCGAGCTCTCCTTCAAAAGTTATGCATTGTTGTTAAACTGAGCTTTATCTTCAATTTTGAGATATAACTTGCGATAACTTCTTAGGAAAAGCAAGCAACCGAATATCATGTATACATTTAATGGTTCGCATGCCGTAGAACACGAAAATCAACTTAATTTTGAAATCCGAGCTCTCCTTCAAAAGTTATGCATTGTTGTTAAACTGAGCTTTATCTTCAATTTTGAGATATAACTTGCGATAACTTCTTAGGAAAAGCAAGCAACCGAATATCATGTATACATTTAATGGTTCGCATGCCGTAGAACACGAAAATCAACTTAATTTTGAAATCCGAGCTCTCCTTCAAAAGTTATGCATTGTTGTTAAACTGAGCTTTATCTTCAATTTTGAGATATAACTTGCGATAACTTCTTAGGAAAAGCAAGCAACCGAATATCATGTATACATTTAATGGTTCGCATGCCGTAGAACACGAAAATCAACTTAATTTTGAAATCCGAGCTCTCCTTCAAAAGTTATGCATTGTTGTTAAACTGAGCTTTATCTTCAATTTTGAGATATAACTTGCGATAACTTCTTAGGAAAAGCAAGCAACCGAATATCATGTATACATTTAATGGTTCGCATGCCGTAGAACACGAAAATCAACTTAATTTTGAAATCCGAGCTCTCCTTCAAAAGTTATGCATTGTTGTTAAACTGAGCTTTATCTTCAATTTTGAGATATAACTTGCGATAACTTCTTAGGAAAAGCAAGCAACCGAATATCATGTATACATTTAATGGTTCGCATGCCGTAGAACACGAAAATCAACTTAATTTTGAAATCCGAGCTCTCCTTCAAAAGTTATGCATTGTTGTTAAACTGAGCTTTATCTTCAATTTTGAGATATAACTTGCGATAACTTCTTAGGAAAAGCAAGCAACCGAATATCATGTATACATTTAATGGTTCGCATGCCGTAGAACACGAAAATCAACTTAATTTTGAAATCCGAGCTCTCCTTCAAAAGTTATGCATTGTTGTTAAACTGAGCTTTATCTTCAATTTTGAGATATAACTTGCGATAACTTCTTAGGAAAAGCAAGCAACCGAATATCATGTATACATTTAATGGTTCGCATGCCGTAGAACACGAAAATCAACTTAATTTTGAAATCCGAGCTCTCCTTCAAAAGTTATGCATTGTTGTTAAACTGAGCTTTATCTTCAATTTTGAGATATAACTTGCGATAACTTCTTAGGAAAAGCAAGCAACCGAATATCATGTATACATTTAATGGTTCGCATGCCGTAGAACACGAAAATCAACTTAATTTTGAAATCCGAGCTCTCCTTCAAAAGTTATGCATTGTTGTTAAACTGAGCTTTATCTTCAATTTTGAGATATAACTTGCGATAACTTCTTAGGAAAAGCAAGCAACCGAATATCATGTATACATTTAATGGTTCGCATGCCGTAGAACACGAAAATCAACTTAATTTTGAAATCCGAGCTCTCCTTCAAAAGTTATGCATTGTTGTTAAACTGAGCTTTATCTTCAATTTTGAGATATAACTTGCGATAACTTCTTAGGAAAAGCAAGCAACCGAATATCATGTATACATTTAATGGTTCGCATGCCGTAGAACACGAAAATCAACTTAATTTTGAAATCCGAGCTCTCCTTCAAAAGTTATGCATTGTTGTTAAACTGAGCTTTATCTTCAATTTTGAGATATAACTTGCGATAACTTCTTAGGAAAAGCAAGCAACCGAATATCATGTATACATTTAATGGTTCGCATGCCGTAGAACACGAAAATCAACTTAATTTTGAAATCCGAGCTCTCCTTCAAAAGTTATGCATTGTTGTTAAACTGAGCTTTATCTTCAATTTTGAGATATAACTTGCGATAACTTCTTAGGAAAAGCAAGCAACCGAATATCATGTATACATTTAATGGTTCGCATGCCGTAGAACACGAAAATCAACTTAATTTTGAAATCCGAGCTCTCCTTCAAAAGTTATGCATTGTTGTTAAACTGAGCTTTATCTTCAATTTTGAGATATAACTTGCGATAACTTCTTAGGAAAAGCAAGCAACCGAATATCATGTATACATTTAATGGTTCGCATGCCGTAGAACACGAAAATCAACTTAATTTTGAAATCCGAGCTCTCCTTCAAAAGTTATGCATTGTTGTTAAACTGAGCTTTATCTTCAATTTTGAGATATAACTTGCGATAACTTCTTAGGAAAAGCAAGCAACCGAATATCATGTATACATTTAATGGTTCGCATGCCGTAGAACACGAAAATCAACTTAATTTTGAAATCCGAGCTCTCCTTCAAAAGTTATGCATTGTTGTTAAACTGAGCTTTATCTTCAATTTTGAGATATAACTTGCGATAACTTCTTAGGAAAAGCAAGCAACCGAATATCATGTATACATTTAATGGTTCGCATGCCGTAGAACACGAAAATCAACTTAATTTTGAAATCCGAGCTCTCCTTCAAAAGTTATGCATTGTTGTTAAACTGAGCTTTATCTTCAATTTTGAGATATAACTTGCGATAACTTCTTAGGAAAAGCAAGCAACCGAATATCATGTATACATTTAATGGTTCGCATGCCGTAGAACACGAAAATCAACTTAATTTTGAAATCCGAGCTCTCCTTCAAAAGTTATGCATTGTTGTTAAACTGAGCTTTATCTTCAATTTTGAGATATAACTTGCGATAACTTCTTAGGAAAAGCAAGCAACCGAATATCATGTATACATTTAATGGTTCGCATGCCGTAGAACACGAAAATCAACTTAATTTTGAAATCCGAGCTCTCCTTCAAAAGTTATGCATTGTTGTTAAACTGAGCTTTATCTTCAATTTTGAGATATAACTTGCGATAACTTCTTAGGAAAAGCAAGCAACCGAATATCATGTATACATTTAATGGTTCGCATGCCGTAGAACACGAAAATCAACTTAATTTTGAAATCCGAGCTCTCCTTCAAAAGTTATGCATTGTTGTTAAACTGAGCTTTATCTTCAATTTTGAGATATAACTTGCGATAACTTCTTAGGAAAAGCAAGCAACCGAATATCATGTATACATTTAATGGTTCGCATGCCGTAGAACACGAAAATCAACTTAATTTTGAAATCCGAGCTCTCCTTCAAAAGTTATGCATTGTTGTTAAACTGAGCTTTATCTTCAATTTTGAGATATAACTTGCGATAACTTCTTAGGAAAAGCAAGCAACCGAATATCATGTATACATTTAATGGTTCGCATGCCGTAGAACACGAAAATCAACTTAATTTTGAAATCCGAGCTCTCCTTCAAAAGTTATGCATTGTTGTTAAACTGAGCTTTATCTTCAATTTTGAGATATAACTTGCGATAACTTCTTAGGAAAAGCAAGCAACCGAATATCATGTATACATTTAATGGTTCGCATGCCGTAGAACACGAAAATCAACTTAATTTTGAAATCCGAGCTCTCCTTCAAAAGTTATGCATTGTTGTTAAACTGAGCTTTATCTTCAATTTTGAGATATAACTTGCGATAACTTCTTAGGAAAAGCAAGCAACCGAATATCATGTATACATTTAATGGTTCGCATGCCGTAGAACACGAAAATCAACTTAATTTTGAAATCCGAGCTCTCCTTCAAAAGTTATGCATTGTTGTTAAACTGAGCTTTATCTTCAATTTTGAGATATAACTTGCGATAACTTCTTAGGAAAAGCAAGCAACCGAATATCATGTATACATTTAATGGTTCGCATGCCGTAGAACACGAAAATCAACTTAATTTTGAAATCCGAGCTCTCCTTCAAAAGTTATGCATTGTTGTTAAACTGAGCTTTATCTTCAATTTTGAGATATAACTTGCGATAACTTCTTAGGAAAAGCAAGCAACCGAATATCATGTATACATTTAATGGTTCGCATGCCGTAGAACACGAAAATCAACTTAATTTTGAAATCCGAGCTCTCCTTCAAAAGTTATGCATTGTTGTTAAACTGAGCTTTATCTTCAATTTTGAGATATAACTTGCGATAACTTCTTAGGAAAAGCAAGCAACCGAATATCATGTATACATTTAATGGTTCGCATGCCGTAGAACACGAAAATCAACTTAATTTTGAAATCCGAGCTCTCCTTCAAAAGTTATGCATTGTTGTTAAACTGAGCTTTATCTTCAATTTTGAGATATAACTTGCGATAACTTCTTAGGAAAAGCAAGCAACCGAATATCATGTATACATTTAATGGTTCGCATGCCGTAGAACACGAAAATCAACTTAATTTTGAAATCCGAGCTCTCCTTCAAAAGTTATGCATTGTTGTTAAACTGAGCTTTATCTTCAATTTTGAGATATAACTTGCGATAACTTCTTAGGAAAAGCAAGCAACCGAATATCATGTATACATTTAATGGTTCGCATGCCGTAGAACACGAAAATCAACTTAATTTTGAAATCCGAGCTCTCCTTCAAAAGTTATGCATTGTTGTTAAACTGAGCTTTATCTTCAATTTTGAGATATAACTTGCGATAACTTCTTAGGAAAAGCAAGCAACCGAATATCATGTATACATTTAATGGTTCGCATGCCGTAGAACACGAAAATCAACTTAATTTTGAAATCCGAGCTCTCCTTCAAAAGTTATGCATTGTTGTTAAACTGAGCTTTATCTTCAATTTTGAGATATAACTTGCGATAACTTCTTAGGAAAAGCAAGCAACCGAATATCATGTATACATTTAATGGTTCGCATGCCGTAGAACACGAAAATCAACTTAATTTTGAAATCCGAGCTCTCCTTCAAAAGTTATGCATTGTTGTTAAACTGAGCTTTATCTTCAATTTTGAGATATAACTTGCGATAACTTCTTAGGAAAAGCAAGCAACCGAATATCATGTATACATTTAATGGTTCGCATGCCGTAGAACACGAAAATCAACTTAATTTTGAAATCCGAGCTCTCCTTCAAAAGTTATGCATTGTTGTTAAACTGAGCTTTATCTTCAATTTTGAGATATAACTTGCGATAACTTCTTAGGAAAAGCAAGCAACCGAATATCATGTATACATTTAATGGTTCGCATGCCGTAGAACACGAAAATCAACTTAATTTTGAAATCCGAGCTCTCCTTCAAAAGTTATGCATTGTTGTTAAACTGAGCTTTATCTTCAATTTTGAGATATAACTTGCGATAACTTCTTAGGAAAAGCAAGCAACCGAATATCATGTATACATTTAATGGTTCGCATGCCGTAGAACACGAAAATCAACTTAATTTTGAAATCCGAGCTCTCCTTCAAAAGTTATGCATTGTTGTTAAACTGAGCTTTATCTTCAATTTTGAGATATAACTTGCGATAACTTCTTAGGAAAAGCAAGCAACCGAATATCATGTATACATTTAATGGTTCGCATGCCGTAGAACACGAAAATCAACTTAATTTTGAAATCCGAGCTCTCCTTCAAAAGTTATGCATTGTTGTTAAACTGAGCTTTATCTTCAATTTTGAGATATAACTTGCGATAACTTCTTAGGAAAAGCAAGCAACCGAATATCATGTATACATTTAATGGTTCGCATGCCGTAGAACACGAAAATCAACTTAATTTTGAAATCCGAGCTCTCCTTCAAAAGTTATGCATTGTTGTTAAACTGAGCTTTATCTTCAATTTTGAGATATAACTTGCGATAACTTCTTAGGAAAAGCAAGCAACCGAATATCATGTATACATTTAATGGTTCGCATGCCGTAGAACACGAAAATCAACTTAATTTTGAAATCCGAGCTCTCCTTCAAAAGTTATGCATTGTTGTTAAACTGAGCTTTATCTTCAATTTTGAGATATAACTTGCGATAACTTCTTAGGAAAAGCAAGCAACCGAATATCATGTATACATTTAATGGTTCGCATGCCGTAGAACACGAAAATCAACTTAATTTTGAAATCCGAGCTCTCCTTCAAAAGTTATGCATTGTTGTTAAACTGAGCTTTATCTTCAATTTTGAGATATAACTTGCGATAACTTCTTAGGAAAAGCAAGCAACCGAATATCATGTATACATTTAATGGTTCGCATGCCGTAGAACACGAAAATCAACTTAATTTTGAAATCCGAGCTCTCCTTCAAAAGTTATGCATTGTTGTTAAACTGAGCTTTATCTTCAATTTTGAGATATAACTTGCGATAACTTCTTAGGAAAAGCAAGCAACCGAATATCATGTATACATTTAATGGTTCGCATGCCGTAGAACACGAAAATCAACTTAATTTTGAAATCCGAGCTCTCCTTCAAAAGTTATGCATTGTTGTTAAACTGAGCTTTATCTTCAATTTTGAGATATAACTTGCGATAACTTCTTAGGAAAAGCAAGCAACCGAATATCATGTATACATTTAATGGTTCGCATGCCGTAGAACACGAAAATCAACTTAATTTTGAAATCCGAGCTCTCCTTCAAAAGTTATGCATTGTTGTTAAACTGAGCTTTATCTTCAATTTTGAGATATAACTTGCGATAACTTCTTAGGAAAAGCAAGCAACCGAATATCATGTATACATTTAATGGTTCGCATGCCGTAGAACACGAAAATCAACTTAATTTTGAAATCCGAGCTCTCCTTCAAAAGTTATGCATTGTTGTTAAACTGAGCTTTATCTTCAATTTTGAGATATAACTTGCGATAACTTCTTAGGAAAAGCAAGCAACCGAATATCATGTATACATTTAATGGTTCGCATGCCGTAGAACACGAAAATCAACTTAATTTTGAAATCCGAGCTCTCCTTCAAAAGTTATGCATTGTTGTTAAACTGAGCTTTATCTTCAATTTTGAGATATAACTTGCGATAACTTCTTAGGAAAAGCAAGCAACCGAATATCATGTATACATTTAATGGTTCGCATGCCGTAGAACACGAAAATCAACTTAATTTTGAAATCCGAGCTCTCCTTCAAAAGTTATGCATTGTTGTTAAACTGAGCTTTATCTTCAATTTTGAGATATAACTTGCGATAACTTCTTAGGAAAAGCAAGCAACCGAATATCATGTATACATTTAATGGTTCGCATGCCGTAGAACACGAAAATCAACTTAATTTTGAAATCCGAGCTCTCCTTCAAAAGTTATGCATTGTTGTTAAACTGAGCTTTATCTTCAATTTTGAGATATAACTTGCGATAACTTCTTAGGAAAAGCAAGCAACCGAATATCATGTATACATTTAATGGTTCGCATGCCGTAGAACACGAAAATCAACTTAATTTTGAAATCCGAGCTCTCCTTCAAAAGTTATGCATTGTTGTTAAACTGAGCTTTATCTTCAATTTTGAGATATAACTTGCGATAACTTCTTAGGAAAAGCAAGCAACCGAATATCATGTATACATTTAATGGTTCGCATGCCGTAGAACACGAAAATCAACTTAATTTTGAAATCCGAGCTCTCCTTCAAAAGTTATGCATTGTTGTTAAACTGAGCTTTATCTTCAATTTTGAGATATAACTTGCGATAACTTCTTAGGAAAAGCAAGCAACCGAATATCATGTATACATTTAATGGTTCGCATGCCGTAGAACACGAAAATCAACTTAATTTTGAAATCCGAGCTCTCCTTCAAAAGTTATGCATTGTTGTTAAACTGAGCTTTATCTTCAATTTTGAGATATAACTTGCGATAACTTCTTAGGAAAAGCAAGCAACCGAATATCATGTATACATTTAATGGTTCGCATGCCGTAGAACACGAAAATCAACTTAATTTTGAAATCCGAGCTCTCCTTCAAAAGTTATGCATTGTTGTTAAACTGAGCTTTATCTTCAATTTTGAGATATAACTTGCGATAACTTCTTAGGAAAAGCAAGCAACCGAATATCATGTATACATTTAATGGTTCGCATGCCGTAGAACACGAAAATCAACTTAATTTTGAAATCCGAGCTCTCCTTCAAAAGTTATGCATTGTTGTTAAACTGAGCTTTATCTTCAATTTTGAGATATAACTTGCGATAACTTCTTAGGAAAAGCAAGCAACCGAATATCATGTATACATTTAATGGTTCGCATGCCGTAGAACACGAAAATCAACTTAATTTTGAAATCCGAGCTCTCCTTCAAAAGTTATGCATTGTTGTTAAACTGAGCTTTATCTTCAATTTTGAGATATAACTTGCGATAACTTCTTAGGAAAAGCAAGCAACCGAATATCATGTATACATTTAATGGTTCGCATGCCGTAGAACACGAAAATCAACTTAATTTTGAAATCCGAGCTCTCCTTCAAAAGTTATGCATTGTTGTTAAACTGAGCTTTATCTTCAATTTTGAGATATAACTTGCGATAACTTCTTAGGAAAAGCAAGCAACCGAATATCATGTATACATTTAATGGTTCGCATGCCGTAGAACACGAAAATCAACTTAATTTTGAAATCCGAGCTCTCCTTCAAAAGTTATGCATTGTTGTTAAACTGAGCTTTATCTTCAATTTTGAGATATAACTTGCGATAACTTCTTAGGAAAAGCAAGCAACCGAATATCATGTATACATTTAATGGTTCGCATGCCGTAGAACACGAAAATCAACTTAATTTTGAAATCCGAGCTCTCCTTCAAAAGTTATGCATTGTTGTTAAACTGAGCTTTATCTTCAATTTTGAGATATAACTTGCGATAACTTCTTAGGAAAAGCAAGCAACCGAATATCATGTATACATTTAATGGTTCGCATGCCGTAGAACACGAAAATCAACTTAATTTTGAAATCCGAGCTCTCCTTCAAAAGTTATGCATTGTTGTTAAACTGAGCTTTATCTTCAATTTTGAGATATAACTTGCGATAACTTCTTAGGAAAAGCAAGCAACCGAATATCATGTATACATTTAATGGTTCGCATGCCGTAGAACACGAAAATCAACTTAATTTTGAAATCCGAGCTCTCCTTCAAAAGTTATGCATTGTTGTTAAACTGAGCTTTATCTTCAATTTTGAGATATAACTTGCGATAACTTCTTAGGAAAAGCAAGCAACCGAATATCATGTATACATTTAATGGTTCGCATGCCGTAGAACACGAAAATCAACTTAATTTTGAAATCCGAGCTCTCCTTCAAAAGTTATGCATTGTTGTTAAACTGAGCTTTATCTTCAATTTTGAGATATAACTTGCGATAACTTCTTAGGAAAAGCAAGCAACCGAATATCATGTATACATTTAATGGTTCGCATGCCGTAGAACACGAAAATCAACTTAATTTTGAAATCCGAGCTCTCCTTCAAAAGTTATGCATTGTTGTTAAACTGAGCTTTATCTTCAATTTTGAGATATAACTTGCGATAACTTCTTAGGAAAAGCAAGCAACCGAATATCATGTATACATTTAATGGTTCGCATGCCGTAGAACACGAAAATCAACTTAATTTTGAAATCCGAGCTCTCCTTCAAAAGTTATGCATTGTTGTTAAACTGAGCTTTATCTTCAATTTTGAGATATAACTTGCGATAACTTCTTAGGAAAAGCAAGCAACCGAATATCATGTATACATTTAATGGTTCGCATGCCGTAGAACACGAAAATCAACTTAATTTTGAAATCCGAGCTCTCCTTCAAAAGTTATGCATTGTTGTTAAACTGAGCTTTATCTTCAATTTTGAGATATAACTTGCGATAACTTCTTAGGAAAAGCAAGCAACCGAATATCATGTATACATTTAATGGTTCGCATGCCGTAGAACACGAAAATCAACTTAATTTTGAAATCCGAGCTCTCCTTCAAAAGTTATGCATTGTTGTTAAACTGAGCTTTATCTTCAATTTTGAGATATAACTTGCGATAACTTCTTAGGAAAAGCAAGCAACCGAATATCATGTATACATTTAATGGTTCGCATGCCGTAGAACACGAAAATCAACTTAATTTTGAAATCCGAGCTCTCCTTCAAAAGTTATGCATTGTTGTTAAACTGAGCTTTATCTTCAATTTTGAGATATAACTTGCGATAACTTCTTAGGAAAAGCAAGCAACCGAATATCATGTATACATTTAATGGTTCGCATGCCGTAGAACACGAAAATCAACTTAATTTTGAAATCCGAGCTCTCCTTCAAAAGTTATGCATTGTTGTTAAACTGAGCTTTATCTTCAATTTTGAGATATAACTTGCGATAACTTCTTAGGAAAAGCAAGCAACCGAATATCATGTATACATTTAATGGTTCGCATGCCGTAGAACACGAAAATCAACTTAATTTTGAAAATCCGAGCTCTCCTTCAAAAGTTATGCATTGTTGTTAAACTGAGCTTTATCTTCAATTTTGAGATATAACTTGCGATAACTTCTTAGGAAAAGCAAGCAACCGAATATCATGTATACATTTAATGGTTCGCATGCCGTAGAACACGAAAATCAACTTAATTTTGAAATCCGAGCTCTCCTTCAAAAGTTATGCATTGTTGTTAAACTGAGCTTTATCTTCAATTTTGAGATATAACTTGCGATAACTTCTTAGGAAAAGCAAGACAACCGAATATCATGTATACATTTAATGGTTCGCATGCCGTAGAACACGAAAATCAACTTAATTTTGAAATCCGAGCTCTCCTTCAAAAGTTATGCATTGTTGTTAAACTGAGCTTTATCTTCAATTTTGAGATATAACTTGCGATAACTTCTTAGGAAAAGCAAGCAACCGAATATCATGTATACATTTAATGGTTCGCATGCCGTAGAACACGAAAATCAACTTAATTTTGAAATCCGAGCTCTCCTTCAAAAGTTATGCATTGTTGTTAAACTGAGCTTTATCTTCAATTTTGAGATATAACTTGCGATAACTTCTTAGGAAAAGCAAGCAACCGAATATCATGTATACATTTAATGGTTCGCATGCCGTAGAACACGAAAATCAACTTAATTTTGAAATCCGAGCTCTCCTTCAAAAGTTATGCATTGTTGTTAAACTGAGCTTTATCTTCAATTTTGAGATATAACTTGCGATAACTTCTTAGGAAAAGCAAGCAACCGAATATCATGTATACATTTAATGGTTCGCATGCCGTAGAACACGAAAATCAACTTAATTTTGAAATCCGAGCTCTCCTTCAAAAGTTATGCATTGTTGTTAAACTGAGCTTTATCTTCAATTTTGAGATATAACTTGCGATAACTTCTTAGGAAAAGCAAGCAACCGAATATCATGTATACATTTAATGGTTCGCATGCCGTAGAACACGAAAATCAACTTAATTTTGAAATCCGAGCTCTCCTTCAAAAGTTATGCATTGTTGTTAAACTGAGCTTTATCTTCAATTTTGAGATATAACTTGCGATAACTTCTTAGGAAAAGCAAGCAACCGAATATCATGTATACATTTAATGGTTCGCATGCCGTAGAACACGAAAATCAACTTAATTTTGAAATCCGAGCTCTCCTTCAAAAGTTATGCATTGTTGTTAAACTGAGCTTTATCTTCAATTTTGAGATATAACTTGCGATAACTTCTTAGGAAAAGCAAGCAACCGAATATCATGTATACATTTAATGGTTCGCATGCCGTAGAACACGAAAATCAACTTAATTTTGAAATCCGAGCTCTCCTTCAAAAGTTATGCATTGTTGTTAAACTGAGCTTTATCTTCAATTTTGAGATATAACTTGCGATAACTTCTTAGGAAAAGCAAGCAACCGAATATCATGTATACATTTAATGGTTCGCATGCCGTAGAACACGAAAATCAACTTAATTTTGAAATCCGAGCTCTCCTTCAAAAGTTATGCATTGTTGTTAAACTGAGCTTTATCTTCAATTTTGAGATATAACTTGCGATAACTTCTTAGGAAAAGCAAGCAACCGAATATCATGTATACATTTAATGGTTCGCATGCCGTAGAACACGAAAATCAACTTAATTTTGAAATCCGAGCTCTCCTTCAAAAGTTATGCATTGTTGTTAAACTGAGCTTTATCTTCAATTTTGAGATATAACTTGCGATAACTTCTTAGGAAAAGCAAGCAACCGAATATCATGTATACATTTAATGGTTCGCATGCCGTAGAACACGAAAATCAACTTAATTTTGAAATCCGAGCTCTCCTTCAAAAGTTATGCATTGTTGTTAAACTGAGCTTTATCTTCAATTTTGAGATATAACTTGCGATAACTTCTTAGGAAAAGCAAGCAACCGAATATCATGTATACATTTAATGGTTCGCATGCCGTAGAACACGAAAATCAACTTAATTTTGAAATCCGAGCTCTCCTTCAAAAGTTATGCATTGTTGTTAAACTGAGCTTTATCTTCAATTTTGAGATATAACTTGCGATAACTTCTTAGGAAAAGCAAGCAACCGAATATCATGTATACATTTAATGGTTCGCATGCCGTAGAACACGAAAATCAACTTAATTTTGAAATCCGAGCTCTCCTTCAAAAGTTATGCATTGTTGTTAAACTGAGCTTTATCTTCAATTTTGAGATATAACTTGCGATAACTTCTTAGGAAAAGCAAGCAACCGAATATCATGTATACATTTAATGGTTCGCATGCCGTAGAACACGAAAATCAACTTAATTTTGAAATCCGAGCTCTCCTTCAAAAGTTATGCATTGTTGTTAAACTGAGCTTTATCTTCAATTTTGAGATATAACTTGCGATAACTTCTTAGGAAAAGCAAGCAACCGAATATCATGTATACATTTAATGGTTCGCATGCCGTAGAACACGAAAATCAACTTAATTTTGAAATCCGAGCTCTCCTTCAAAAGTTATGCATTGTTGTTAAACTGAGCTTTATCTTCAATTTTGAGATATAACTTGCGATAACTTCTTAGGAAAAGCAAGCAACCGAATATCATGTATACATTTAATGGTTCGCATGCCGTAGAACACGAAAATCAACTTAATTTTGAAATCCGAGCTCTCCTTCAAAAGTTATGCATTGTTGTTAAACTGAGCTTTATCTTCAATTTTGAGATATAACTTGCGATAACTTCTTAGGAAAAGCAAGCAACCGAATATCATGTATACATTTAATGGTTCGCATGCCGTAGAACACGAAAATCAACTTAATTTTGAAATCCGAGCTCTCCTTCAAAAGTTATGCATTGTTGTTAAACTGAGCTTTATCTTCAATTTTGAGATATAACTTGCGATAACTTCTTAGGAAAAGCAAGCAACCGAATATCATGTATACATTTAATGGTTCGCATGCCGTAGAACACGAAAATCAACTTAATTTTGAAATCCGAGCTCTCCTTCAAAAGTTATGCATTGTTGTTAAACTGAGCTTTATCTTCAATTTTGAGATATAACTTGCGATAACTTCTTAGGAAAAGCAAGCAACCGAATATCATGTATACATTTAATGGTTCGCATGCCGTAGAACACGAAAATCAACTTAATTTTGAAATCCGAGCTCTCCTTCAAAAGTTATGCATTGTTGTTAAACTGAGCTTTATCTTCAATTTTGAGATATAACTTGCGATAACTTCTTAGGAAAAGCAAGCAACCGAATATCATGTATACATTTAATGGTTCGCATGCCGTAGAACACGAAAATCAACTTAATTTTGAAATCCGAGCTCTCCTTCAAAAGTTATGCATTGTTGTTAAACTGAGCTTTATCTTCAATTTTGAGATATAACTTGCGATAACTTCTTAGGAAAAGCAAGCAACCGAATATCATGTATACATTTAATGGTTCGCATGCCGTAGAACACGAAAATCAACTTAATTTTGAAATCCGAGCTCTCCTTCAAAAGTTATGCATTGTTGTTAAACTGAGCTTTATCTTCAATTTTGAGATATAACTTGCGATAACTTCTTAGGAAAAGCAAGCAACCGAATATCATGTATACATTTAATGGTTCGCATGCCGTAGAACACGAAAATCAACTTAATTTTGAAATCCGAGCTCTCCTTCAAAAGTTATGCATTGTTGTTAAACTGAGCTTTATCTTCAATTTTGAGATATAACTTGCGATAACTTCTTAGGAAAAGCAAGCAACCGAATATCATGTATACATTTAATGGTTCGCATGCCGTAGAACACGAAAATCAACTTAATTTTGAAATCCGAGCTCTCCTTCAAAAGTTATGCATTGTTGTTAAACTGAGCTTTATCTTCAATTTTGAGATATAACTTGCGATAACTTCTTAGGAAAAGCAAGCAACCGAATATCATGTATACATTTAATGGTTCGCATGCCGTAGAACACGAAAATCAACTTAATTTTGAAATCCGAGCTCTCCTTCAAAAGTTATGCATTGTTGTTAAACTGAGCTTTATCTTCAATTTTGAGATATAACTTGCGATAACTTCTTAGGAAAAGCAAGCAACCGAATATCATGTATACATTTAATGGTTCGCATGCCGTAGAACACGAAAATCAACTTAATTTTGAAATCCGAGCTCTCCTTCAAAAGTTATGCATTGTTGTTAAACTGAGCTTTATCTTCAATTTTGAGATATAACTTGCGATAACTTCTTAGGAAAAGCAAGCAACCGAATATCATGTATACATTTAATGGTTCGCATGCCGTAGAACACGAAAATCAACTTAATTTTGAAATCCGAGCTCTCCTTCAAAAGTTATGCATTGTTGTTAAACTGAGCTTTATCTTCAATTTTGAGATATAACTTGCGATAACTTCTTAGGAAAAGCAAGCAACCGAATATCATGTATACATTTAATGGTTCGCATGCCGTAGAACACGAAAATCAACTTAATTTTGAAATCCGAGCTCTCCTTCAAAAGTTATGCATTGTTGTTAAACTGAGCTTTATCTTCAATTTTGAGATATAACTTGCGATAACTTCTTAGGAAAAGCAAGCAACCGAATATCATGTATACATTTAATGGTTCGCATGCCGTAGAACACGAAAATCAACTTAATTTTGAAATCCGAGCTCTCCTTCAAAAGTTATGCATTGTTGTTAAACTGAGCTTTATCTTCAATTTTGAGATATAACTTGCGATAACTTCTTAGGAAAAGCAAGCAACCGAATATCATGTATACATTTAATGGTTCGCATGCCGTAGAACACGAAAATCAACTTAATTTTGAAATCCGAGCTCTCCTTCAAAAGTTATGCATTGTTGTTAAACTGAGCTTTATCTTCAATTTTGAGATATAACTTGCGATAACTTCTTAGGAAAAGCAAGCAACCGAATATCATGTATACATTTAATGGTTCGCATGCCGTAGAACACGAAAATCAACTTAATTTTGAAATCCGAGCTCTCCTTCAAAAGTTATGCATTGTTGTTAAACTGAGCTTTATCTTCAATTTTGAGATATAACTTGCGATAACTTCTTAGGAAAAGCAAGCAACCGAATATCATGTATACATTTAATGGTTCGCATGCCGTAGAACACGAAAATCAACTTAATTTTGAAATCCGAGCTCTCCTTCAAAAGTTATGCATTGTTGTTAAACTGAGCTTTATCTTCAATTTTGAGATATAACTTGCGATAACTTCTTAGGAAAAGCAAGCAACCGAATATCATGTATACATTTAATGGTTCGCATGCCGTAGAACACGAAAATCAACTTAATTTTGAAATCCGAGCTCTCCTTCAAAAGTTATGCATTGTTGTTAAACTGAGCTTTATCTTCAATTTTGAGATATAACTTGCGATAACTTCTTAGGAAAAGCAAGCAACCGAATATCATGTATACATTTAATGGTTCGCATGCCGTAGAACACGAAAATCAACTTAATTTTGAAATCCGAGCTCTCCTTCAAAAGTTATGCATTGTTGTTAAACTGAGCTTTATCTTCAATTTTGAGATATAACTTGCGATAACTTCTTAGGAAAAGCAAGCAACCGAATATCATGTATACATTTAATGGTTCGCATGCCGTAGAACACGAAAATCAACTTAATTTTGAAATCCGAGCTCTCCTTCAAAAGTTATGCATTGTTGTTAAACTGAGCTTTATCTTCAATTTTGAGATATAACTTGCGATAACTTCTTAGGAAAAGCAAGCAACCGAATATCATGTATACATTTAATGGTTCGCATGCCGTAGAACACGAAAATCAACTTAATTTTGAAATCCGAGCTCTCCTTCAAAAGTTATGCATTGTTGTTAAACTGAGCTTTATCTTCAATTTTGAGATATAACTTGCGATAACTTCTTAGGAAAAGCAAGCAACCGAATATCATGTATACATTTAATGGTTCGCATGCCGTAGAACACGAAAATCAACTTAATTTTGAAATCCGAGCTCTCCTTCAAAAGTTATGCATTGTTGTTAAACTGAGCTTTATCTTCAATTTTGAGATATAACTTGCGATAACTTCTTAGGAAAAGCAAGCAACCGAATATCATGTATACATTTAATGGTTCGCATGCCGTAGAACACGAAAATCAACTTAATTTTGAAATCCGAGCTCTCCTTCAAAAGTTATGCATTGTTGTTAAACTGAGCTTTATCTTCAATTTTGAGATATAACTTGCGATAACTTCTTAGGAAAAGCAAGCAACCGAATATCATGTATACATTTAATGGTTCGCATGCCGTAGAACACGAAAATCAACTTAATTTTGAAATCCGAGCTCTCCTTCAAAAGTTATGCATTGTTGTTAAACTGAGCTTTATCTTCAATTTTGAGATATAACTTGCGATAACTTCTTAGGAAAAGCAAGCAACCGAATATCATGTATACATTTAATGGTTCGCATGCCGTAGAACACGAAAATCAACTTAATTTTGAAATCCGAGCTCTCCTTCAAAAGTTATGCATTGTTGTTAAACTGAGCTTTATCTTCAATTTTGAGATATAACTTGCGATAACTTCTTAGGAAAAGCAAGCAACCGAATATCATGTATACATTTAATGGTTCGCATGCCGTAGAACACGAAAATCAACTTAATTTTGAAATCCGAGCTCTCCTTCAAAAGTTATGCATTGTTGTTAAACTGAGCTTTATCTTCAATTTTGAGATATAACTTGCGATAACTTCTTAGGAAAAGCAAGCAACCGAATATCATGTATACATTTAATGGTTCGCATGCCGTAGAACACGAAAATCAACTTAATTTTGAAATCCGAGCTCTCCTTCAAAAGTTATGCATTGTTGTTAAACTGAGCTTTATCTTCAATTTTGAGATATAACTTGCGATAACTTCTTAGGAAAAGCAAGCAACCGAATATCATGTATACATTTAATGGTTCGCATGCCGTAGAACACGAAAATCAACTTAATTTTGAAATCCGAGCTCTCCTTCAAAAGTTATGCATTGTTGTTAAACTGAGCTTTATCTTCAATTTTGAGATATAACTTGCGATAACTTCTTAGGAAAAGCAAGCAACCGAATATCATGTATACATTTAATGGTTCGCATGCCGTAGAACACGAAAATCAACTTAATTTTGAAATCCGAGCTCTCCTTCAAAAGTTATGCATTGTTGTTAAACTGAGCTTTATCTTCAATTTTGAGATATAACTTGCGATAACTTCTTAGGAAAAGCAAGCAACCGAATATCATGTATACATTTAATGGTTCGCATGCCGTAGAACACGAAAATCAACTTAATTTTGAAATCCGAGCTCTCCTTCAAAAGTTATGCATTGTTGTTAAACTGAGCTTTATCTTCAATTTTGAGATATAACTTGCGATAACTTCTTAGGAAAAGCAAGCAACCGAATATCATGTATACATTTAATGGTTCGCATGCCGTAGAACACGAAAATCAACTTAATTTTGAAATCCGAGCTCTCCTTCAAAAGTTATGCATTGTTGTTAAACTGAGCTTTATCTTCAATTTTGAGATATAACTTGCGATAACTTCTTAGGAAAAGCAAGCAACCGAATATCATGTATACATTTAATGGTTCGCATGCCGTAGAACACGAAAATCAACTTAATTTTGAAATCCGAGCTCTCCTTCAAAAGTTATGCATTGTTGTTAAACTGAGCTTTATCTTCAATTTTGAGATATAACTTGCGATAACTTCTTAGGAAAAGCAAGCAACCGAATATCATGTATACATTTAATGGTTCGCATGCCGTAGAACACGAAAATCAACTTAATTTTGAAATCCGAGCTCTCCTTCAAAAGTTATGCATTGTTGTTAAACTGAGCTTTATCTTCAATTTTGAGATATAACTTGCGATAACTTCTTAGGAAAAGCAAGCAACCGAATATCATGTATACATTTAATGGTTCGCATGCCGTAGAACACGAAAATCAACTTAATTTTGAAATCCGAGCTCTCCTTCAAAAGTTATGCATTGTTGTTAAACTGAGCTTTATCTTCAATTTTGAGATATAACTTGCGATAACTTCTTAGGAAAAGCAAGCAACCGAATATCATGTATACATTTAATGGTTCGCATGCCGTAGAACACGAAAATCAACTTAATTTTGAAATCCGAGCTCTCCTTCAAAAGTTATGCATTGTTGTTAAACTGAGCTTTATCTTCAATTTTGAGATATAACTTGCGATAACTTCTTAGGAAAAGCAAGCAACCGAATATCATGTATACATTTAATGGTTCGCATGCCGTAGAACACGAAAATCAACTTAATTTTGAAATCCGAGCTCTCCTTCAAAAGTTATGCATTGTTGTTAAACTGAGCTTTATCTTCAATTTTGAGATATAACTTGCGATAACTTCTTAGGAAAAGCAAGCAACCGAATATCATGTATACATTTAATGGTTCGCATGCCGTAGAACACGAAAATCAACTTAATTTTGAAATCCGAGCTCTCCTTCAAAAGTTATGCATTGTTGTTAAACTGAGCTTTATCTTCAATTTTGAGATATAACTTGCGATAACTTCTTAGGAAAAGCAAGCAACCGAATATCATGTATACATTTAATGGTTCGCATGCCGTAGAACACGAAAATCAACTTAATTTTGAAATCCGAGCTCTCCTTCAAAAGTTATGCATTGTTGTTAAACTGAGCTTTATCTTCAATTTTGAGATATAACTTGCGATAACTTCTTAGGAAAAGCAAGCAACCGAATATCATGTATACATTTAATGGTTCGCATGCCGTAGAACACGAAAATCAACTTAATTTTGAAATCCGAGCTCTCCTTCAAAAGTTATGCATTGTTGTTAAACTGAGCTTTATCTTCAATTTTGAGATATAACTTGCGATAACTTCTTAGGAAAAGCAAGCAACCGAATATCATGTATACATTTAATGGTTCGCATGCCGTAGAACACGAAAATCAACTTAATTTTGAAATCCGAGCTCTCCTTCAAAAGTTATGCATTGTTGTTAAACTGAGCTTTATCTTCAATTTTGAGATATAACTTGCGATAACTTCTTAGGAAAAGCAAGCAACCGAATATCATGTATACATTTAATGGTTCGCATGCCGTAGAACACGAAAATCAACTTAATTTTGAAATCCGAGCTCTCCTTCAAAAGTTATGCATTGTTGTTAAACTGAGCTTTATCTTCAATTTTGAGATATAACTTGCGATAACTTCTTAGGAAAAGCAAGCAACCGAATATCATGTATACATTTAATGGTTCGCATGCCGTAGAACACGAAAATCAACTTAATTTTGAAATCCGAGCTCTCCTTCAAAAGTTATGCATTGTTGTTAAACTGAGCTTTATCTTCAATTTTGAGATATAACTTGCGATAACTTCTTAGGAAAAGCAAGCAACCGAATATCATGTATACATTTAATGGTTCGCATGCCGTAGAACACGAAAATCAACTTAATTTTGAAATCCGAGCTCTCCTTCAAAAGTTATGCATTGTTGTTAAACTGAGCTTTATCTTCAATTTTGAGATATAACTTGCGATAACTTCTTAGGAAAAGCAAGCAACCGAATATCATGTATACATTTAATGGTTCGCATGCCGTAGAACACGAAAATCAACTTAATTTTGAAATCCGAGCTCTCCTTCAAAAGTTATGCATTGTTGTTAAACTGAGCTTTATCTTCAATTTTGAGATATAACTTGCGATAACTTCTTAGGAAAAGCAAGCAACCGAATATCATGTATACATTTAATGGTTCGCATGCCGTAGAACACGAAAATCAACTTAATTTTGAAATCCGAGCTCTCCTTCAAAAGTTATGCATTGTTGTTAAACTGAGCTTTATCTTCAATTTTGAGATATAACTTGCGATAACTTCTTAGGAAAAGCAAGCAACCGAATATCATGTATACATTTAATGGTTCGCATGCCGTAGAACACGAAAATCAACTTAATTTTGAAATCCGAGCTCTCCTTCAAAAGTTATGCATTGTTGTTAAACTGAGCTTTATCTTCAATTTTGAGATATAACTTGCGATAACTTCTTAGGAAAAGCAAGCAACCGAATATCATGTATACATTTAATGGTTCGCATGCCGTAGAACACGAAAATCAACTTAATTTTGAAATCCGAGCTCTCCTTCAAAAGTTATGCATTGTTGTTAAACTGAGCTTTATCTTCAATTTTGAGATATAACTTGCGATAACTTCTTAGGAAAAGCAAGCAACCGAATATCATGTATACATTTAATGGTTCGCATGCCGTAGAACACGAAAATCAACTTAATTTTGAAATCCGAGCTCTCCTTCAAAAGTTATGCATTGTTGTTAAACTGAGCTTTATCTTCAATTTTGAGATATAACTTGCGATAACTTCTTAGGAAAAGCAAGCAACCGAATATCATGTATACATTTAATGGTTCGCATGCCGTAGAACACGAAAATCAACTTAATTTTGAAATCCGAGCTCTCCTTCAAAAGTTATGCATTGTTGTTAAACTGAGCTTTATCTTCAATTTTGAGATATAACTTGCGATAACTTCTTAGGAAAAGCAAGCAACCGAATATCATGTATACATTTAATGGTTCGCATGCCGTAGAACACGAAAATCAACTTAATTTTGAAATCCGAGCTCTCCTTCAAAAGTTATGCATTGTTGTTAAACTGAGCTTTATCTTCAATTTTGAGATATAACTTGCGATAACTTCTTAGGAAAAGCAAGCAACCGAATATCATGTATACATTTAATGGTTCGCATGCCGTAGAACACGAAAATCAACTTAATTTTGAAATCCGAGCTCTCCTTCAAAAGTTATGCATTGTTGTTAAACTGAGCTTTATCTTCAATTTTGAGATATAACTTGCGATAACTTCTTAGGAAAAGCAAGCAACCGAATATCATGTATACATTTAATGGTTCGCATGCCGTAGAACACGAAAATCAACTTAATTTTGAAATCCGAGCTCTCCTTCAAAAGTTATGCATTGTTGTTAAACTGAGCTTTATCTTCAATTTTGAGATATAACTTGCGATAACTTCTTAGGAAAAGCAAGCAACCGAATATCATGTATACATTTAATGGTTCGCATGCCGTAGAACACGAAAATCAACTTAATTTTGAAATCCGAGCTCTCCTTCAAAAGTTATGCATTGTTGTTAAACTGAGCTTTATCTTCAATTTTGAGATATAACTTGCGATAACTTCTTAGGAAAAGCAAGCAACCGAATATCATGTATACATTTAATGGTTCGCATGCCGTAGAACACGAAAATCAACTTAATTTTGAAATCCGAGCTCTCCTTCAAAAGTTATGCATTGTTGTTAAACTGAGCTTTATCTTCAATTTTGAGATATAACTTGCGATAACTTCTTAGGAAAAGCAAGCAACCGAATATCATGTATACATTTAATGGTTCGCATGCCGTAGAACACGAAAATCAACTTAATTTTGAAATCCGAGCTCTCCTTCAAAAGTTATGCATTGTTGTTAAACTGAGCTTTATCTTCAATTTTGAGATATAACTTGCGATAACTTCTTAGGAAAAGCAAGCAACCGAATATCATGTATACATTTAATGGTTCGCATGCCGTAGAACACGAAAATCAACTTAATTTTGAAATCCGAGCTCTCCTTCAAAAGTTATGCATTGTTGTTAAACTGAGCTTTATCTTCAATTTTGAGATATAACTTGCGATAACTTCTTAGGAAAAGCAAGCAACCGAATATCATGTATACATTTAATGGTTCGCATGCCGTAGAACACGAAAATCAACTTAATTTTGAAATCCGAGCTCTCCTTCAAAAGTTATGCATTGTTGTTAAACTGAGCTTTATCTTCAATTTTGAGATATAACTTGCGATAACTTCTTAGGAAAAGCAAGCAACCGAATATCATGTATACATTTAATGGTTCGCATGCCGTAGAACACGAAAATCAACTTAATTTTGAAATCCGAGCTCTCCTTCAAAAGTTATGCATTGTTGTTAAACTGAGCTTTATCTTCAATTTTGAGATATAACTTGCGATAACTTCTTAGGAAAAGCAAGCAACCGAATATCATGTATACATTTAATGGTTCGCATGCCGTAGAACACGAAAATCAACTTAATTTTGAAATCCGAGCTCTCCTTCAAAAGTTATGCATTGTTGTTAAACTGAGCTTTATCTTCAATTTTGAGATATAACTTGCGATAACTTCTTAGGAAAAGCAAGCAACCGAATATCATGTATACATTTAATGGTTCGCATGCCGTAGAACACGAAAATCAACTTAATTTTGAAATCCGAGCTCTCCTTCAAAAGTTATGCATTGTTGTTAAACTGAGCTTTATCTTCAATTTTGAGATATAACTTGCGATAACTTCTTAGGAAAAGCAAGCAACCGAATATCACGTATACATTTAATGGTTCGCATGCCGTAGAACACGAAAATCAACTTAATTTTGAAATCCGAGCTCTCCTTCAAAAGTTATGCATTGTTGTTAAACTGAGCTTTATCTTCAATTTTGAGATATAACTTGCGATAACTTCTTAGGAAAAGCAAGCAACCGAATATCATGTATACATTTAATGGTTCGCATGCCGTAGAACACGAAAATCAACTTAATTTTGAAATCCGAGCTCTCCTTCAAAAGTTATGCATTGTTGTTAAACTGAGCTTTATCTTCAATTTTGAGATATAACTTGCGATAACTTCTTAGGAAAAGCAAGCAACCGAATATCATGTATACATTTAATGGTTCGCATGCCGTAGAACACGAAAATCAACTTAATTTTGAAATCCGAGCTCTCCTTCAAAAGTTATGCATTGTTGTTAAACTGAGCTTTATCTTCAATTTTGAGATATAACTTGCGATAACTTCTTAGGAAAAGCAAGCAACCGAATATCATGTATACATTTAATGGTTCGCATGCCGTAGAACACGAAAATCAACTTAATTTTGAAATCCGAGCTCTCCTTCAAAAGTTATGCATTGTTGTTAAACTGAGCTTTATCTTCAATTTTGAGATATAACTTGCGATAACTTCTTAGGAAAAGCAAGCAACCGAATATCATGTATACATTTAATGGTTCGCATGCCGTAGAACACGAAAATCAACTTAATTTTGAAATCCGAGCTCTCCTTCAAAAGTTATGCATTGTTGTTAAACTGAGCTTTATCTTCAATTTTGAGATATAACTTGCGATAACTTCTTAGGAAAAGCAAGCAACCGAATATCATGTATACATTTAATGGTTCGCATGCCGTAGAACACGAAAATCAACTTAATTTTGAAATCCGAGCTCTCCTTCAAAAGTTATGCATTGTTGTTAAACTGAGCTTTATCTTCAATTTTGAGATATAACTTGCGATAACTTCTTAGGAAAAGCAAGCAACCGAATATCATGTATACATTTAATGGTTCGCATGCCGTAGAACACGAAAATCAACTTAATTTTGAAATCCGAGCTCTCCTTCAAAAGTTATGCATTGTTGTTAAACTGAGCTTTATCTTCAATTTTGAGATATAACTTGCGATAACTTCTTAGGAAAAGCAAGCAACCGAATATCATGTATACATTTAATGGTTCGCATGCCGTAGAACACGAAAATCAACTTAATTTTGAAATCCGAGCTCTCCTTCAAAAGTTATGCATTGTTGTTAAACTGAGCTTTATCTTCAATTTTGAGATATAACTTGCGATAACTTCTTAGGAAAAGCAAGCAACCGAATATCATGTATACATTTAATGGTTCGCATGCCGTAGAACACGAAAATCAACTTAATTTTGAAATCCGAGCTCTCCTTCAAAAGTTATGCATTGTTGTTAAACTGAGCTTTATCTTCAATTTTGAGATATAACTTGCGATAACTTCTTAGGAAAAGCAAGCAACCGAATATCATGTATACATTTAATGGTTCGCATGCCGTAGAACACGAAAATCAACTTAATTTTGAAATCCGAGCTCTCCTTCAAAAGTTATGCATTGTTGTTAAACTGAGCTTTATCTTCAATTTTGAGATATAACTTGCGATAACTTCTTAGGAAAAGCAAGCAACCGAATATCATGTATACATTTAATGGTTCGCATGCCGTAGAACACGAAAATCAACTTAATTTTGAAATCCGAGCTCTCCTTCAAAAGTTATGCATTGTTGTTAAACTGAGCTTTATCTTCAATTTTGAGATATAACTTGCGATAACTTCTTAGGAAAAGCAAGCAACCGAATATCATGTATACATTTAATGGTTCGCATGCCGTAGAACACGAAAATCAACTTAATTTTGAAATCCGAGCTCTCCTTCAAAAGTTATGCATTGTTGTTAAACTGAGCTTTATCTTCAATTTTGAGATATAACTTGCGATAACTTCTTAGGAAAAGCAAGCAACCGAATATCATGTATACATTTAATGGTTCGCATGCCGTAGAACACGAAAATCAACTTAATTTTGAAATCCGAGCTCTCCTTCAAAAGTTATGCATTGTTGTTAAACTGAGCTTTATCTTCAATTTTGAGATATAACTTGCGATAACTTCTTAGGAAAAGCAAGCAACCGAATATCATGTATACATTTAATGGTTCGCATGCCGTAGAACACGAAAATCAACTTAATTTTGAAATCCGAGCTCTCCTTCAAAAGTTATGCATTGTTGTTAAACTGAGCTTTATCTTCAATTTTGAGATATAACTTGCGATAACTTCTTAGGAAAAGCAAGCAACCGAATATCATGTATACATTTAATGGTTCGCATGCCGTAGAACACGAAAATCAACTTAATTTTGAAATCCGAGCTCTCCTTCAAAAGTTATGCATTGTTGTTAAACTGAGCTTTATCTTCAATTTTGAGATATAACTTGCGATAACTTCTTAGGAAAAGCAAGCAACCGAATATCATGTATACATTTAATGGTTCGCATGCCGTAGAACACGAAAATCAACTTAATTTTGAAATCCGAGCTCTCCTTCAAAAGTTATGCATTGTTGTTAAACTGAGCTTTATCTTCAATTTTGAGATATAACTTGCGATAACTTCTTAGGAAAAGCAAGCAACCGAATATCATGTATACATTTAATGGTTCGCATGCCGTAGAACACGAAAATCAACTTAATTTTGAAATCCGAGCTCTCCTTCAAAAGTTATGCATTGTTGTTAAACTGAGCTTTATCTTCAATTTTGAGATATAACTTGCGATAACTTCTTAGGAAAAGCAAGCAACCGAATATCATGTATACATTTAATGGTTCGCATGCCGTAGAACACGAAAATCAACTTAATTTTGAAATCCGAGCTCTCCTTCAAAAGTTATGCATTGTTGTTAAACTGAGCTTTATCTTCAATTTTGAGATATAACTTGCGATAACTTCTTAGGAAAAGCAAGCAACCGAATATCATGTATACATTTAATGGTTCGCATGCCGTAGAACACGAAAATCAACTTAATTTTGAAATCCGAGCTCTCCTTCAAAAGTTATGCATTGTTGTTAAACTGAGCTTTATCTTCAATTTTGAGATATAACTTGCGATAACTTCTTAGGAAAAGCAAGCAACCGAATATCATGTATACATTTAATGGTTCGCATGCCGTAGAACACGAAAATCAACTTAATTTTGAAATCCGAGCTCTCCTTCAAAAGTTATGCATTGTTGTTAAACTGAGCTTTATCTTCAATTTTGAGATATAACTTGCGATAACTTCTTAGGAAAAGCAAGCAACCGAATATCATGTATACATTTAATGGTTCGCATGCCGTAGAACACGAAAATCAACTTAATTTTGAAATCCGAGCTCTCCTTCAAAAGTTATGCATTGTTGTTAAACTGAGCTTTATCTTCAATTTTGAGATATAACTTGCGATAACTTCTTAGGAAAAGCAAGCAACCGAATATCATGTATACATTTAATGGTTCGCATGCCGTAGAACACGAAAATCAACTTAATTTTGAAATCCGAGCTCTCCTTCAAAAGTTATGCATTGTTGTTAAACTGAGCTTTATCTTCAATTTTGAGATATAACTTGCGATAACTTCTTAGGAAAAGCAAGCAACCGAATATCATGTATACATTTAATGGTTCGCATGCCGTAGAACACGAAAATCAACTTAATTTTGAAATCCGAGCTCTCCTTCAAAAGTTATGCATTGTTGTTAAACTGAGCTTTATCTTCAATTTTGAGATATAACTTGCGATAACTTCTTAGGAAAAGCAAGCAACCGAATATCATGTATACATTTAATGGTTCGCATGCCGTAGAACACGAAAATCAACTTAATTTTGAAATCCGAGCTCTCCTTCAAAAGTTATGCATTGTTGTTAAACTGAGCTTTATCTTCAATTTTGAGATATAACTTGCGATAACTTCTTAGGAAAAGCAAGCAACCGAATATCATGTATACATTTAATGGTTCGCATGCCGTAGAACACGAAAATCAACTTAATTTTGAAATCCGAGCTCTCCTTCAAAAGTTATGCATTGTTGTTAAACTGAGCTTTATCTTCAATTTTGAGATATAACTTGCGATAACTTCTTAGGAAAAGCAAGCAACCGAATATCATGTATACATTTAATGGTTCGCATGCCGTAGAACACGAAAATCAACTTAATTTTGAAATCCGAGCTCTCCTTCAAAAGTTATGCATTGTTGTTAAACTGAGCTTTATCTTCAATTTTGAGATATAACTTGCGATAACTTCTTAGGAAAAGCAAGCAACCGAATATCATGTATACATTTAATGGTTCGCATGCCGTAGAACACGAAAATCAACTTAATTTTGAAATCCGAGCTCTCCTTCAAAAGTTATGCATTGTTGTTAAACTGAGCTTTATCTTCAATTTTGAGATATAACTTGCGATAACTTCTTAGGAAAAGCAAGCAACCGAATATCATGTATACATTTAATGGTTCGCATGCCGTAGAACACGAAAATCAACTTAATTTTGAAATCCGAGCTCTCCTTCAAAAGTTATGCATTGTTGTTAAACTGAGCTTTATCTTCAATTTTGAGATATAACTTGCGATAACTTCTTAGGAAAAGCAAGCAACCGAATATCATGTATACATTTAATGGTTCGCATGCCGTAGAACACGAAAATCAACTTAATTTTGAAATCCGAGCTCTCCTTCAAAAGTTATGCATTGTTGTTAAACTGAGCTTTATCTTCAATTTTGAGATATAACTTGCGATAACTTCTTAGGAAAAGCAAGCAACCGAATATCATGTATACATTTAATGGTTCGCATGCCGTAGAACACGAAAATCAACTTAATTTTGAAATCCGAGCTCTCCTTCAAAAGTTATGCATTGTTGTTAAACTGAGCTTTATCTTCAATTTTGAGATATAACTTGCGATAACTTCTTAGGAAAAGCAAGCAACCGAATATCATGTATACATTTAATGGTTCGCATGCCGTAGAACACGAAAATCAACTTAATTTTGAAATCCGAGCTCTCCTTCAAAAGTTATGCATTGTTGTTAAACTGAGCTTTATCTTCAATTTTGAGATATAACTTGCGATAACTTCTTAGGAAAAGCAAGCAACCGAATATCATGTATACATTTAATGGTTCGCATGCCGTAGAACACGAAAATCAACTTAATTTTGAAATCCGAGCTCTCCTTCAAAAGTTATGCATTGTTGTTAAACTGAGCTTTATCTTCAATTTTGAGATATAACTTGCGATAACTTCTTAGGAAAAGCAAGCAACCGAATATCATGTATACATTTAATGGTTCGCATGCCGTAGAACACGAAAATCAACTTAATTTTGAAATCCGAGCTCTCCTTCAAAAGTTATGCATTGTTGTTAAACTGAGCTTTATCTTCAATTTTGAGATATAACTTGCGATAACTTCTTAGGAAAAGCAAGCAACCGAATATCATGTATACATTTAATGGTTCGCATGCCGTAGAACACGAAAATCAACTTAATTTTGAAATCCGAGCTCTCCTTCAAAAGTTATGCATTGTTGTTAAACTGAGCTTTATCTTCAATTTTGAGATATAACTTGCGATAACTTCTTAGGAAAAGCAAGCAACCGAATATCATGTATACATTTAATGGTTCGCATGCCGTAGAACACGAAAATCAACTTAATTTTGAAATCCGAGCTCTCCTTCAAAAGTTATGCATTGTTGTTAAACTGAGCTTTATCTTCAATTTTGAGATATAACTTGCGATAACTTCTTAGGAAAAGCAAGCAACCGAATATCATGTATACATTTAATGGTTCGCATGCCGTAGAACACGAAAATCAACTTAATTTTGAAATCCGAGCTCTCCTTCAAAAGTTATGCATTGTTGTTAAACTGAGCTTTATCTTCAATTTTGAGATATAACTTGCGATAACTTCTTAGGAAAAGCAAGCAACCGAATATCATGTATACATTTAATGGTTCGCATGCCGTAGAACACGAAAATCAACTTAATTTTGAAATCCGAGCTCTCCTTCAAAAGTTATGCATTGTTGTTAAACTGAGCTTTATCTTCAATTTTGAGATATAACTTGCGATAACTTCTTAGGAAAAGCAAGCAACCGAATATCATGTATACATTTAATGGTTCGCATGCCGTAGAACACGAAAATCAACTTAATTTTGAAATCCGAGCTCTCCTTCAAAAGTTATGCATTGTTGTTAAACTGAGCTTTATCTTCAATTTTGAGATATAACTTGCGATAACTTCTTAGGAAAAGCAAGCAACCGAATATCATGTATACATTTAATGGTTCGCATGCCGTAGAACACGAAAATCAACTTAATTTTGAAATCCGAGCTCTCCTTCAAAAGTTATGCATTGTTGTTAAACTGAGCTTTATCTTCAATTTTGAGATATAACTTGCGATAACTTCTTAGGAAAAGCAAGCAACCGAATATCATGTATACATTTAATGGTTCGCATGCCGTAGAACACGAAAATCAACTTAATTTTGAAATCCGAGCTCTCCTTCAAAAGTTATGCATTGTTGTTAAACTGAGCTTTATCTTCAATTTTGAGATATAACTTGCGATAACTTCTTAGGAAAAGCAAGCAACCGAATATCATGTATACATTTAATGGTTCGCATGCCGTAGAACACGAAAATCAACTTAATTTTGAAATCCGAGCTCTCCTTCAAAAGTTATGCATTGTTGTTAAACTGAGCTTTATCTTCAATTTTGAGATATAACTTGCGATAACTTCTTAGGAAAAGCAAGCAACCGAATATCATGTATACATTTAATGGTTCGCATGCCGTAGAACACGAAAATCAACTTAATTTTGAAATCCGAGCTCTCCTTCAAAAGTTATGCATTGTTGTTAAACTGAGCTTTATCTTCAATTTTGAGATATAACTTGCGATAACTTCTTAGGAAAAGCAAGCAACCGAATATCATGTATACATTTAATGGTTCGCATGCCGTAGAACACGAAAATCAACTTAATTTTGAAATCCGAGCTCTCCTTCAAAAGTTATGCATTGTTGTTAAACTGAGCTTTATCTTCAATTTTGAGATATAACTTGCGATAACTTCTTAGGAAAAGCAAGCAACCGAATATCATGTATACATTTAATGGTTCGCATGCCGTAGAACACGAAAATCAACTTAATTTTGAAATCCGAGCTCTCCTTCAAAAGTTATGCATTGTTGTTAAACTGAGCTTTATCTTCAATTTTGAGATATAACTTGCGATAACTTCTTAGGAAAAGCAAGCAACCGAATATCATGTATACATTTAATGGTTCGCATGCCGTAGAACACGAAAATCAACTTAATTTTGAAATCCGAGCTCTCCTTCAAAAGTTATGCATTGTTGTTAAACTGAGCTTTATCTTCAATTTTGAGATATAACTTGCGATAACTTCTTAGGAAAAGCAAGCAACCGAATATCATGTATACATTTAATGGTTCGCATGCCGTAGAACACGAAAATCAACTTAATTTTGAAATCCGAGCTCTCCTTCAAAAGTTATGCATTGTTGTTAAACTGAGCTTTATCTTCAATTTTGAGATATAACTTGCGATAACTTCTTAGGAAAAGCAAGCAACCGAATATCATGTATACATTTAATGGTTCGCATGCCGTAGAACACGAAAATCAACTTAATTTTGAAATCCGAGCTCTCCTTCAAAAGTTATGCATTGTTGTTAAACTGAGCTTTATCTTCAATTTTGAGATATAACTTGCGATAACTTCTTAGGAAAAGCAAGCAACCGAATATCATGTATACATTTAATGGTTCGCATGCCGTAGAACACGAAAATCAACTTAATTTTGAAATCCGAGCTCTCCTTCAAAAGTTATGCATTGTTGTTAAACTGAGCTTTATCTTCAATTTTGAGATATAACTTGCGATAACTTCTTAGGAAAAGCAAGCAACCGAATATCATGTATACATTTAATGGTTCGCATGCCGTAGAACACGAAAATCAACTTAATTTTGAAATCCGAGCTCTCCTTCAAAAGTTATGCATTGTTGTTAAACTGAGCTTTATCTTCAATTTTGAGATATAACTTGCGATAACTTCTTAGGAAAAGCAAGCAACCGAATATCATGTATACATTTAATGGTTCGCATGCCGTAGAACACGAAAATCAACTTAATTTTGAAATCCGAGCTCTCCTTCAAAAGTTATGCATTGTTGTTAAACTGAGCTTTATCTTCAATTTTGAGATATAACTTGCGATAACTTCTTAGGAAAAGCAAGCAACCGAATATCACGTATACATTTAATGGTTCGCATGCCGTAGAACACGAAAATTCAACTTAATTTTGAATCCGAGCTCTCCTTCAAAAGTTATGCATTGTTGTTAAACTGAGCTTTATCTTCAATTTTGAGATATAACTTGCGATAACTTCTTAGGAAAAGCAAGCAACCGAATATCATGTATACATTTAATGGTTCGCATGCCGTAGAACACGAAAATCAACTTAATTTTGAAATCCGAGCTCTCCTTCAAAAGTTATGCATTGTTGTTAAACTGAGCTTTATCTTCAATTTTGAGATATAACTTGCGATAACTTCTTAGGAAAAGCAAGCAACCGAATATCACGTATACATTTAATGGTTCGCATGCCGTAGAACACGAAAATCAACTTAATTTTGAAATCCGAGCTCTCCTTCAAAAGTTATGCATTGTTGTTAAACTGAGCTTTATCTTCAATTTTGAGATATAACTTGCGATAACTTCTTAGGAAAAGCAAGCAACCGAATATCATGTATACATTTAATGGTTCGCATGCCGTAGAACACGAAAATCAACTTAATTTTGAAATCCGAGCTCTCCTTCAAAAGTTATGCATTGTTGTTAAACTGAGCTTTATCTTCAATTTTGAGATATAACTTGCGATAACTTCTTAGGAAAAGCAAGCAACCGAATATCATGTATACATTTAATGGTTCGCATGCCGTAGAACACGAAAATCAACTTAATTTTGAAATCCGAGCTCTCCTTCAAAAGTTATGCATTGTTGTTAAACTGAGCTTTATCTTCAATTTTGAGATATAACTTGCGATAACTTCTTAGGAAAAGCAAGCAACCGAATATCATGTATACATTTAATGGTTCGCATGCCGTAGAACACGAAAATCAACTTAATTTTGAAATCCGAGCTCTCCTTCAAAAGTTATGCATTGTTGTTAAACTGAGCTTTATCTTCAATTTTGAGATATAACTTGCGATAACTTCTTAGGAAAAGCAAGCAACCGAATATCATGTATACATTTAATGGTTCGCATGCCGTAGAACACGAAAATCAACTTAATTTTGAAATCCGAGCTCTCCTTCAAAAGTTATGCATTGTTGTTAAACTGAGCTTTATCTTCAATTTTGAGATATAACTTGCGATAACTTCTTAGGAAAAGCAAGCAACCGAATATCATGTATACATTTAATGGTTCGCATGCCGTAGAACACGAAAATCAACTTAATTTTGAAATCCGAGCTCTCCTTCAAAAGTTATGCATTGTTGTTAAACTGAGCTTTATCTTCAATTTTGAGATATAACTTGCGATAACTTCTTAGGAAAAGCAAGCAACCGAATATCATGTATACATTTAATGGTTCGCATGCCGTAGAACACGAAAATCAACTTAATTTTGAAATCCGAGCTCTCCTTCAAAAGTTATGCATTGTTGTTAAACTGAGCTTTATCTTCAATTTTGAGATATAACTTGCGATAACTTCTTAGGAAAAGCAAGCAACCGAATATCATGTATACATTTAATGGTTCGCATGCCGTAGAACACGAAAATCAACTTAATTTTGAAATCCGAGCTCTCCTTCAAAAGTTATGCATTGTTGTTAAACTGAGCTTTATCTTCAATTTTGAGATATAACTTGCGATAACTTCTTAGGAAAAGCAAGCAACCGAATATCATGTATACATTTAATGGTTCGCATGCCGTAGAACACGAAAATCAACTTAATTTTGAAATCCGAGCTCTCCTTCAAAAGTTATGCATTGTTGTTAAACTGAGCTTTATCTTCAATTTTGAGATATAACTTGCGATAACTTCTTAGGAAAAGCAAGCAACCGAATATCATGTATACATTTAATGGTTCGCATGCCGTAGAACACGAAAATCAACTTAATTTTGAAATCCGAGCTCTCCTTCAAAAGTTATGCATTGTTGTTAAACTGAGCTTTATCTTCAATTTTGAGATATAACTTGCGATAACTTCTTAGGAAAAGCAAGCAACCGAATATCATGTATACATTTAATGGTTCGCATGCCGTAGAACACGAAAATCAACTTAATTTTGAAATCCGAGCTCTCCTTCAAAAGTTATGCATTGTTGTTAAACTGAGCTTTATCTTCAATTTTGAGATATAACTTGCGATAACTTCTTAGGAAAAGCAAGCAACCGAATATCATGTATACATTTAATGGTTCGCATGCCGTAGAACACGAAAATCAACTTAATTTTGAAATCCGAGCTCTCCTTCAAAAGTTATGCATTGTTGTTAAACTGAGCTTTATCTTCAATTTTGAGATATAACTTGCGATAACTTCTTAGGAAAAGCAAGCAACCGAATATCATGTATACATTTAATGGTTCGCATGCCGTAGAACACGAAAATCAACTTAATTTTGAAATCCGAGCTCTCCTTCAAAAGTTATGCATTGTTGTTAAACTGAGCTTTATCTTCAATTTTGAGATATAACTTGCGATAACTTCTTAGGAAAAGCAAGCAACCGAATATCATGTATACATTTAATGGTTCGCATGCCGTAGAACACGAAAATCAACTTAATTTTGAAATCCGAGCTCTCCTTCAAAAGTTATGCATTGTTGTTAAACTGAGCTTTATCTTCAATTTTGAGATATAACTTGCGATAACTTCTTAGGAAAAGCAAGCAACCGAATATCATGTATACATTTAATGGTTCGCATGCCGTAGAACACGAAAATCAACTTAATTTTGAAATCCGAGCTCTCCTTCAAAAGTTATGCATTGTTGTTAAACTGAGCTTTATCTTCAATTTTGAGATATAACTTGCGATAACTTCTTAGGAAAAGCAAGCAACCGAATATCATGTATACATTTAATGGTTCGCATGCCGTAGAACACGAAAATCAACTTAATTTTGAAATCCGAGCTCTCCTTCAAAAGTTATGCATTGTTGTTAAACTGAGCTTTATCTTCAATTTTGAGATATAACTTGCGATAACTTCTTAGGAAAAGCAAGCAACCGAATATCATGTATACATTTAATGGTTCGCATGCCGTAGAACACGAAAATCAACTTAATTTTGAAATCCGAGCTCTCCTTCAAAAGTTATGCATTGTTGTTAAACTGAGCTTTATCTTCAATTTTGAGATATAACTTGCGATAACTTCTTAGGAAAAGCAAGCAACCGAATATCATGTATACATTTAATGGTTCGCATGCCGTAGAACACGAAAATCAACTTAATTTTGAAATCCGAGCTCTCCTTCAAAAGTTATGCATTGTTGTTAAACTGAGCTTTATCTTCAATTTTGAGATATAACTTGCGATAACTTCTTAGGAAAAGCAAGCAACCGAATATCATGTATACATTTAATGGTTCGCATGCCGTAGAACACGAAAATCAACTTAATTTTGAAATCCGAGCTCTCCTTCAAAAGTTATGCATTGTTGTTAAACTGAGCTTTATCTTCAATTTTGAGATATAACTTGCGATAACTTCTTAGGAAAAGCAAGCAACCGAATATCATGTATACATTTAATGGTTCGCATGCCGTAGAACACGAAAATCAACTTAATTTTGAAATCCGAGCTCTCCTTCAAAAGTTATGCATTGTTGTTAAACTGAGCTTTATCTTCAATTTTGAGATATAACTTGCGATAACTTCTTAGGAAAAGCAAGCAACCGAATATCATGTATACATTTAATGGTTCGCATGCCGTAGAACACGAAAATCAACTTAATTTTGAAATCCGAGCTCTCCTTCAAAAGTTATGCATTGTTGTTAAACTGAGCTTTATCTTCAATTTTGAGATATAACTTGCGATAACTTCTTAGGAAAAGCAAGCAACCGAATATCATGTATACATTTAATGGTTCGCATGCCGTAGAACACGAAAATCAACTTAATTTTGAAATCCGAGCTCTCCTTCAAAAGTTATGCATTGTTGTTAAACTGAGCTTTATCTTCAATTTTGAGATATAACTTGCGATAACTTCTTAGGAAAAGCAAGCAACCGAATATCATGTATACATTTAATGGTTCGCATGCCGTAGAACACGAAAATCAACTTAATTTTGAAATCCGAGCTCTCCTTCAAAAGTTATGCATTGTTGTTAAACTGAGCTTTATCTTCAATTTTGAGATATAACTTGCGATAACTTCTTAGGAAAAGCAAGCAACCGAATATCATGTATACATTTAATGGTTCGCATGCCGTAGAACACGAAAATCAACTTAATTTTGAAATCCGAGCTCTCCTTCAAAAGTTATGCATTGTTGTTAAACTGAGCTTTATCTTCAATTTTGAGATATAACTTGCGATAACTTCTTAGGAAAAGCAAGCAACCGAATATCATGTATACATTTAATGGTTCGCATGCCGTAGAACACGAAAATCAACTTAATTTTGAAATCCGAGCTCTCCTTCAAAAGTTATGCATTGTTGTTAAACTGAGCTTTATCTTCAATTTTGAGATATAACTTGCGATAACTTCTTAGGAAAAGCAAGCAACCGAATATCATGTATACATTTAATGGTTCGCATGCCGTAGAACACGAAAATCAACTTAATTTTGAAATCCGAGCTCTCCTTCAAAAGTTATGCATTGTTGTTAAACTGAGCTTTATCTTCAATTTTGAGATATAACTTGCGATAACTTCTTAGGAAAAGCAAGCAACCGAATATCATGTATACATTTAATGGTTCGCATGCCGTAGAACACGAAAATCAACTTAATTTTGAAATCCGAGCTCTCCTTCAAAAGTTATGCATTGTTGTTAAACTGAGCTTTATCTTCAATTTTGAGATATAACTTGCGATAACTTCTTAGGAAAAGCAAGCAACCGAATATCATGTATACATTTAATGGTTCGCATGCCGTAGAACACGAAAATCAACTTAATTTTGAAATCCGAGCTCTCCTTCAAAAGTTATGCATTGTTGTTAAACTGAGCTTTATCTTCAATTTTGAGATATAACTTGCGATAACTTCTTAGGAAAAGCAAGCAACCGAATATCATGTATACATTTAATGGTTCGCATGCCGTAGAACACGAAAATCAACTTAATTTTGAAATCCGAGCTCTCCTTCAAAAGTTATGCATTGTTGTTAAACTGAGCTTTATCTTCAATTTTGAGATATAACTTGCGATAACTTCTTAGGAAAAGCAAGCAACCGAATATCATGTATACATTTAATGGTTCGCATGCCGTAGAACACGAAAATCAACTTAATTTTGAAATCCGAGCTCTCCTTCAAAAGTTATGCATTGTTGTTAAACTGAGCTTTATCTTCAATTTTGAGATATAACTTGCGATAACTTCTTAGGAAAAGCAAGCAACCGAATATCATGTATACATTTAATGGTTCGCATGCCGTAGAACACGAAAATCAACTTAATTTTGAAATCCGAGCTCTCCTTCAAAAGTTATGCATTGTTGTTAAACTGAGCTTTATCTTCAATTTTGAGATATAACTTGCGATAACTTCTTAGGAAAAGCAAGCAACCGAATATCATGTATACATTTAATGGTTCGCATGCCGTAGAACACGAAAATCAACTTAATTTTGAAATCCGAGCTCTCCTTCAAAAGTTATGCATTGTTGTTAAACTGAGCTTTATCTTCAATTTTGAGATATAACTTGCGATAACTTCTTAGGAAAAGCAAGCAACCGAATATCATGTATACATTTAATGGTTCGCATGCCGTAGAACACGAAAATCAACTTAATTTTGAAATCCGAGCTCTCCTTCAAAAGTTATGCATTGTTGTTAAACTGAGCTTTATCTTCAATTTTGAGATATAACTTGCGATAACTTCTTAGGAAAAGCAAGCAACCGAATATCATGTATACATTTAATGGTTCGCATGCCGTAGAACACGAAAATCAACTTAATTTTGAAATCCGAGCTCTCCTTCAAAAGTTATGCATTGTTGTTAAACTGAGCTTTATCTTCAATTTTGAGATATAACTTGCGATAACTTCTTAGGAAAAGCAAGCAACCGAATATCATGTATACATTTAATGGTTCGCATGCCGTAGAACACGAAAATCAACTTAATTTTGAAATCCGAGCTCTCCTTCAAAAGTTATGCATTGTTGTTAAACTGAGCTTTATCTTCAATTTTGAGATATAACTTGCGATAACTTCTTAGGAAAAGCAAGCAACCGAATATCATGTATACATTTAATGGTTCGCATGCCGTAGAACACGAAAATCAACTTAATTTTGAAATCCGAGCTCTCCTTCAAAAGTTATGCATTGTTGTTAAACTGAGCTTTATCTTCAATTTTGAGATATAACTTGCGATAACTTCTTAGGAAAAGCAAGCAACCGAATATCATGTATACATTTAATGGTTCGCATGCCGTAGAACACGAAAATCAACTTAATTTTGAAATCCGAGCTCTCCTTCAAAAGTTATGCATTGTTGTTAAACTGAGCTTTATCTTCAATTTTGAGATATAACTTGCGATAACTTCTTAGGAAAAGCAAGCAACCGAATATCATGTATACATTTAATGGTTCGCATGCCGTAGAACACGAAAATCAACTTAATTTTGAAATCCGAGCTCTCCTTCAAAAGTTATGCATTGTTGTTAAACTGAGCTTTATCTTCAATTTTGAGATATAACTTGCGATAACTTCTTAGGAAAAGCAAGCAACCGAATATCATGTATACATTTAATGGTTCGCATGCCGTAGAACACGAAAATCAACTTAATTTTGAAATCCGAGCTCTCCTTCAAAAGTTATGCATTGTTGTTAAACTGAGCTTTATCTTCAATTTTGAGATATAACTTGCGATAACTTCTTAGGAAAAGCAAGCAACCGAATATCATGTATACATTTAATGGTTCGCATGCCGTAGAACACGAAAATCAACTTAATTTTGAAATCCGAGCTCTCCTTCAAAAGTTATGCATTGTTGTTAAACTGAGCTTTATCTTCAATTTTGAGATATAACTTGCGATAACTTCTTAGGAAAAGCAAGCAACCGAATATCATGTATACATTTAATGGTTCGCATGCCGTAGAACACGAAAATCAACTTAATTTTGAAATCCGAGCTCTCCTTCAAAAGTTATGCATTGTTGTTAAACTGAGCTTTATCTTCAATTTTGAGATATAACTTGCGATAACTTCTTAGGAAAAGCAAGCAACCGAATATCATGTATACATTTAATGGTTCGCATGCCGTAGAACACGAAAATCAACTTAATTTTGAAATCCGAGCTCTCCTTCAAAAGTTATGCATTGTTGTTAAACTGAGCTTTATCTTCAATTTTGAGATATAACTTGCGATAACTTCTTAGGAAAAGCAAGCAACCGAATATCATGTATACATTTAATGGTTCGCATGCCGTAGAACACGAAAATCAACTTAATTTTGAAATCCGAGCTCTCCTTCAAAAGTTATGCATTGTTGTTAAACTGAGCTTTATCTTCAATTTTGAGATATAACTTGCGATAACTTCTTAGGAAAAGCAAGCAACCGAATATCATGTATACATTTAATGGTTCGCATGCCGTAGAACACGAAAATCAACTTAATTTTGAAATCCGAGCTCTCCTTCAAAAGTTATGCATTGTTGTTAAACTGAGCTTTATCTTCAATTTTGAGATATAACTTGCGATAACTTCTTAGGAAAAGCAAGCAACCGAATATCATGTATACATTTAATGGTTCGCATGCCGTAGAACACGAAAATCAACTTAATTTTGAAATCCGAGCTCTCCTTCAAAAGTTATGCATTGTTGTTAAACTGAGCTTTATCTTCAATTTTGAGATATAACTTGCGATAACTTCTTAGGAAAAGCAAGCAACCGAATATCATGTATACATTTAATGGTTCGCATGCCGTAGAACACGAAAATCAACTTAATTTTGAAATCCGAGCTCTCCTTCAAAAGTTATGCATTGTTGTTAAACTGAGCTTTATCTTCAATTTTGAGATATAACTTGCGATAACTTCTTAGGAAAAGCAAGCAACCGAATATCATGTATACATTTAATGGTTCGCATGCCGTAGAACACGAAAATCAACTTAATTTTGAAATCCGAGCTCTCCTTCAAAAGTTATGCATTGTTGTTAAACTGAGCTTTATCTTCAATTTTGAGATATAACTTGCGATAACTTCTTAGGAAAAGCAAGCAACCGAATATCATGTATACATTTAATGGTTCGCATGCCGTAGAACACGAAAATCAACTTAATTTTGAAATCCGAGCTCTCCTTCAAAAGTTATGCATTGTTGTTAAACTGAGCTTTATCTTCAATTTTGAGATATAACTTGCGATAACTTCTTAGGAAAAGCAAGCAACCGAATATCATGTATACATTTAATGGTTCGCATGCCGTAGAACACGAAAATCAACTTAATTTTGAAATCCGAGCTCTCCTTCAAAAGTTATGCATTGTTGTTAAACTGAGCTTTATCTTCAATTTTGAGATATAACTTGCGATAACTTCTTAGGAAAAGCAAGCAACCGAATATCATGTATACATTTAATGGTTCGCATGCCGTAGAACACGAAAATCAACTTAATTTTGAAATCCGAGCTCTCCTTCAAAAGTTATGCATTGTTGTTAAACTGAGCTTTATCTTCAATTTTGAGATATAACTTGCGATAACTTCTTAGGAAAAGCAAGCAACCGAATATCATGTATACATTTAATGGTTCGCATGCCGTAGAACACGAAAATCAACTTAATTTTGAAATCCGAGCTCTCCTTCAAAAGTTATGCATTGTTGTTAAACTGAGCTTTATCTTCAATTTTGAGATATAACTTGCGATAACTTCTTAGGAAAAGCAAGCAACCGAATATCATGTATACATTTAATGGTTCGCATGCCGTAGAACACGAAAATCAACTTAATTTTGAAATCCGAGCTCTCCTTCAAAAGTTATGCATTGTTGTTAAACTGAGCTTTATCTTCAATTTTGAGATATAACTTGCGATAACTTCTTAGGAAAAGCAAGCAACCGAATATCATGTATACATTTAATGGTTCGCATGCCGTAGAACACGAAAATCAACTTAATTTTGAAATCCGAGCTCTCCTTCAAAAGTTATGCATTGTTGTTAAACTGAGCTTTATCTTCAATTTTGAGATATAACTTGCGATAACTTCTTAGGAAAAGCAAGCAACCGAATATCATGTATACATTTAATGGTTCGCATGCCGTAGAACACGAAAATCAACTTAATTTTGAAATCCGAGCTCTCCTTCAAAAGTTATGCATTGTTGTTAAACTGAGCTTTATCTTCAATTTTGAGATATAACTTGCGATAACTTCTTAGGAAAAGCAAGCAACCGAATATCATGTATACATTTAATGGTTCGCATGCCGTAGAACACGAAAATCAACTTAATTTTGAAATCCGAGCTCTCCTTCAAAAGTTATGCATTGTTGTTAAACTGAGCTTTATCTTCAATTTTGAGATATAACTTGCGATAACTTCTTAGGAAAAGCAAGCAACCGAATATCATGTATACATTTAATGGTTCGCATGCCGTAGAACACGAAAATCAACTTAATTTTGAAATCCGAGCTCTCCTTCAAAAGTTATGCATTGTTGTTAAACTGAGCTTTATCTTCAATTTTGAGATATAACTTGCGATAACTTCTTAGGAAAAGCAAGCAACCGAATATCATGTATACATTTAATGGTTCGCATGCCGTAGAACACGAAAATCAACTTAATTTTGAAATCCGAGCTCTCCTTCAAAAGTTATGCATTGTTGTTAAACTGAGCTTTATCTTCAATTTTGAGATATAACTTGCGATAACTTCTTAGGAAAAGCAAGCAACCGAATATCATGTATACATTTAATGGTTCGCATGCCGTAGAACACGAAAATCAACTTAATTTTGAAATCCGAGCTCTCCTTCAAAAGTTATGCATTGTTGTTAAACTGAGCTTTATCTTCAATTTTGAGATATAACTTGCGATAACTTCTTAGGAAAAGCAAGCAACCGAATATCATGTATACATTTAATGGTTCGCATGCCGTAGAACACGAAAATCAACTTAATTTTGAAATCCGAGCTCTCCTTCAAAAGTTATGCATTGTTGTTAAACTGAGCTTTATCTTCAATTTTGAGATATAACTTGCGATAACTTCTTAGGAAAAGCAAGCAACCGAATATCATGTATACATTTAATGGTTCGCATGCCGTAGAACACGAAAATCAACTTAATTTTGAAATCCGAGCTCTCCTTCAAAAGTTATGCATTGTTGTTAAACTGAGCTTTATCTTCAATTTTGAGATATAACTTGCGATAACTTCTTAGGAAAAGCAAGCAACCGAATATCATGTATACATTTAATGGTTCGCATGCCGTAGAACACGAAAATCAACTTAATTTTGAAATCCGAGCTCTCCTTCAAAAGTTATGCATTGTTGTTAAACTGAGCTTTATCTTCAATTTTGAGATATAACTTGCGATAACTTCTTAGGAAAAGCAAGCAACCGAATATCATGTATACATTTAATGGTTCGCATGCCGTAGAACACGAAAATCAACTTAATTTTGAAATCCGAGCTCTCCTTCAAAAGTTATGCATTGTTGTTAAACTGAGCTTTATCTTCAATTTTGAGATATAACTTGCGATAACTTCTTAGGAAAAGCAAGCAACCGAATATCATGTATACATTTAATGGTTCGCATGCCGTAGAACACGAAAATCAACTTAATTTTGAAATCCGAGCTCTCCTTCAAAAGTTATGCATTGTTGTTAAACTGAGCTTTATCTTCAATTTTGAGATATAACTTGCGATAACTTCTTAGGAAAAGCAAGCAACCGAATATCATGTATACATTTAATGGTTCGCATGCCGTAGAACACGAAAATCAACTTAATTTTGAAATCCGAGCTCTCCTTCAAAAGTTATGCATTGTTGTTAAACTGAGCTTTATCTTCAATTTTGAGATATAACTTGCGATAACTTCTTAGGAAAAGCAAGCAACCGAATATCATGTATACATTTAATGGTTCGCATGCCGTAGAACACGAAAATCAACTTAATTTTGAAATCCGAGCTCTCCTTCAAAAGTTATGCATTGTTGTTAAACTGAGCTTTATCTTCAATTTTGAGATATAACTTGCGATAACTTCTTAGGAAAAGCAAGCAACCGAATATCATGTATACATTTAATGGTTCGCATGCCGTAGAACACGAAAATCAACTTAATTTTGAAATCCGAGCTCTCCTTCAAAAGTTATGCATTGTTGTTAAACTGAGCTTTATCTTCAATTTTGAGATATAACTTGCGATAACTTCTTAGGAAAAGCAAGCAACCGAATATCATGTATACATTTAATGGTTCGCATGCCGTAGAACACGAAAATCAACTTAATTTTGAAATCCGAGCTCTCCTTCAAAAGTTATGCATTGTTGTTAAACTGAGCTTTATCTTCAATTTTGAGATATAACTTGCGATAACTTCTTAGGAAAAGCAAGCAACCGAATATCATGTATACATTTAATGGTTCGCATGCCGTAGAACACGAAAATCAACTTAATTTTGAAATCCGAGCTCTCCTTCAAAAGTTATGCATTGTTGTTAAACTGAGCTTTATCTTCAATTTTGAGATATAACTTGCGATAACTTCTTAGGAAAAGCAAGCAACCGAATATCATGTATACATTTAATGGTTCGCATGCCGTAGAACACGAAAATCAACTTAATTTTGAAATCCGAGCTCTCCTTCAAAAGTTATGCATTGTTGTTAAACTGAGCTTTATCTTCAATTTTGAGATATAACTTGCGATAACTTCTTAGGAAAAGCAAGCAACCGAATATCATGTATACATTTAATGGTTCGCATGCCGTAGAACACGAAAATCAACTTAATTTTGAAATCCGAGCTCTCCTTCAAAAGTTATGCATTGTTGTTAAACTGAGCTTTATCTTCAATTTTGAGATATAACTTGCGATAACTTCTTAGGAAAAGCAAGCAACCGAATATCATGTATACATTTAATGGTTCGCATGCCGTAGAACACGAAAATCAACTTAATTTTGAAATCCGAGCTCTCCTTCAAAAGTTATGCATTGTTGTTAAACTGAGCTTTATCTTCAATTTTGAGATATAACTTGCGATAACTTCTTAGGAAAAGCAAGCAACCGAATATCATGTATACATTTAATGGTTCGCATGCCGTAGAACACGAAAATCAACTTAATTTTGAAATCCGAGCTCTCCTTCAAAAGTTATGCATTGTTGTTAAACTGAGCTTTATCTTCAATTTTGAGATATAACTTGCGATAACTTCTTAGGAAAGCAAGCAACCGAATATCATGTATACATTTAATGGTTCGCATGCCGTAGAACACGAAAATCAACTTAATTTTGAAATCCGAGCTCTCCTTCAAAAGTTATGCATTGTTGTTAAACTGAGCTTTATCTTCAATTTTGAGATATAACTTGCGATAACTTCTTAGGAAAAGCAAGCAACCGAATATCATGTATACATTTAATGGTTCGCATGCCGTAGAACACGAAAATCAACTTAATTTTGAAATCCGAGCTCTCCTTCAAAAGTTATGCATTGTTGTTAAACTGAGCTTTATCTTCAATTTTGAGATATAACTTGCGATAACTTCTTAGGAAAAGCAAGCAACCGAATATCATGTATACATTTAATGGTTCGCATGCCGTAGAACACGAAAATCAACTTAATTTTGAAATCCGAGCTCTCCTTCAAAAGTTATGCATTGTTGTTAAACTGAGCTTTATCTTCAATTTTGAGATATAACTTGCGATAACTTCTTAGGAAAAGCAAGCAACCGAATATCATGTATACATTTAATGGTTCGCATGCCGTAGAACACGAAAATCAACTTAATTTTGAAATCCGAGCTCTCCTTCAAAAGTTATGCATTGTTGTTAAACTGAGCTTTATCTTCAATTTTGAGATATAACTTGCGATAACTTCTTAGGAAAAGCAAGCAACCGAATATCATGTATACATTTAATGGTTCGCATGCCGTAGAACACGAAAATCAACTTAATTTTGAAATCCGAGCTCTCCTTCAAAAGTTATGCATTGTTGTTAAACTGAGCTTTATCTTCAATTTTGAGATATAACTTGCGATAACTTCTTAGGAAAAGCAAGCAACCGAATATCATGTATACATTTAATGGTTCGCATGCCGTAGAACACGAAAATCAACTTAATTTTGAAATCCGAGCTCTCCTTCAAAAGTTATGCATTGTTGTTAAACTGAGCTTTATCTTCAATTTTGAGATATAACTTGCGATAACTTCTTAGGAAAAGCAAGCAACCGAATATCATGTATACATTTAATGGTTCGCATGCCGTAGAACACGAAAATCAACTTAATTTTGAAATCCGAGCTCTCCTTCAAAAGTTATGCATTGTTGTTAAACTGAGCTTTATCTTCAATTTTGAGATATAACTTGCGATAACTTCTTAGGAAAAGCAAGCAACCGAATATCATGTATACATTTAATGGTTCGCATGCCGTAGAACACGAAAATCAACTTAATTTTGAAATCCGAGCTCTCCTTCAAAAGTTATGCATTGTTGTTAAACTGAGCTTTATCTTCAATTTTGAGATATAACTTGCGATAACTTCTTAGGAAAAGCAAGCAACCGAATATCATGTATACATTTAATGGTTCGCATGCCGTAGAACACGAAAATCAACTTAATTTTGAAATCCGAGCTCTCCTTCAAAAGTTATGCATTGTTGTTAAACTGAGCTTTATCTTCAATTTTGAGATATAACTTGCGATAACTTCTTAGGAAAAGCAAGCAACCGAATATCATGTATACATTTAATGGTTCGCATGCCGTAGAACACGAAAATCAACTTAATTTTGAAATCCGAGCTCTCCTTCAAAAGTTATGCATTGTTGTTAAACTGAGCTTTATCTTCAATTTTGAGATATAACTTGCGATAACTTCTTAGGAAAAGCAAGCAACCGAATATCATGTATACATTTAATGGTTCGCATGCCGTAGAACACGAAAATCAACTTAATTTTGAAATCCGAGCTCTCCTTCAAAAGTTATGCATTGTTGTTAAACTGAGCTTTATCTTCAATTTTGAGATATAACTTGCGATAACTTCTTAGGAAAAGCAAGCAACCGAATATCATGTATACATTTAATGGTTCGCATGCCGTAGAACACGAAAATCAACTTAATTTTGAAATCCGAGCTCTCCTTCAAAAGTTATGCATTGTTGTTAAACTGAGCTTTATCTTCAATTTTGAGATATAACTTGCGATAACTTCTTAGGAAAAGCAAGCAACCGAATATCATGTATACATTTAATGGTTCGCATGCCGTAGAACACGAAAATCAACTTAATTTTGAAATCCGAGCTCTCCTTCAAAAGTTATGCATTGTTGTTAAACTGAGCTTTATCTTCAATTTTGAGATATAACTTGCGATAACTTCTTAGGAAAAGCAAGCAACCGAATATCATGTATACATTTAATGGTTCGCATGCCGTAGAACACGAAAATCAACTTAATTTTGAAATCCGAGCTCTCCTTCAAAAGTTATGCATTGTTGTTAAACTGAGCTTTATCTTCAATTTTGAGATAACTTGCGATAACTTCTTAGGAAAAGCAAGCAACCGAATATCATGTATACATTTAATGGTTCGCATGCCGTAGAACACGAAAATCAACTTAATTTTGAAATCCGAGCTCTCCTTCAAAAGTTATGCATTGTTGTTAAACTGAGCTTTATCTTCAATTTTGAGATATAACTTGCGATAACTTCTTAGGAAAAGCAAGCAACCGAATATCATGTATACATTTAATGGTTCGCATGCCGTAGAACACGAAAATCAACTTAATTTTGAAATCCGAGCTCTCCTTCAAAAGTTATGCATTGTTGTTAAACTGAGCTTTATCTTCAATTTTGAGATATAACTTGCGATAACTTCTTAGGAAAAGCAAGCAACCGAATATCATGTATACATTTAATGGTTCGCATGCCGTAGAACACGAAAATCAACTTAATTTTGAAATCCGAGCTCTCCTTCAAAAGTTATGCATTGTTGTTAAACTGAGCTTTATCTTCAATTTTGAGATATAACTTGCGATAACTTCTTAGGAAAAGCAAGCAACCGAATATCATGTATACATTTAATGGTTCGCATGCCGTAGAACACGAAAATCAACTTAATTTTGAAATCCGAGCTCTCCTTCAAAAGTTATGCATTGTTGTTAAACTGAGCTTTATCTTCAATTTTGAGATATAACTTGCGATAACTTCTTAGGAAAAGCAAGCAACCGAATATCATGTATACATTTAATGGTTCGCATGCCGTAGAACACGAAAATCAACTTAATTTTGAAATCCGAGCTCTCCTTCAAAAGTTATGCATTGTTGTTAAACTGAGCTTTATCTTCAATTTTGAGATATAACTTGCGATAACTTCTTAGGAAAAGCAAGCAACCGAATATCATGTATACATTTAATGGTTCGCATGCCGTAGAACACGAAAATCAACTTAATTTTGAAATCCGAGCTCTCCTTCAAAAGTTATGCATTGTTGTTAAACTGAGCTTTATCTTCAATTTTGAGATATAACTTGCGATAACTTCTTAGGAAAAGCAAGCAACCGAATATCATGTATACATTTAATGGTTCGCATGCCGTAGAACACGAAAATCAACTTAATTTTGAAATCCGAGCTCTCCTTCAAAAGTTATGCATTGTTGTTAAACTGAGCTTTATCTTCAATTTTGAGATATAACTTGCGATAACTTCTTAGGAAAAGCAAGCAACCGAATATCATGTATACATTTAATGGTTCGCATGCCGTAGAACACGAAAATCAACTTAATTTTTTGAAATCCGAGCTCTCCTTCAAAAGTTATGCATTGTTGTTAAACTGAGCTTTATCTTCAATTTTGAGATATAACTTGCGATAACTTCTTAGGAAAAGCAAGCAACCGAATATCATGTATACATTTAATGGTTCGCATGCCGTAGAACACGAAAATCAACTTAATTTTGAAATCCGAGCTCTCCTTCAAAAGTTATGCATTGTTGTTAAACTGAGCTTTATCTTCAATTTTGAGATATAACTTGCGATAACTTCTTAGGAAAAGCAAGCAACCGAATATCATGTATACATTTAATGGTTCGCATGCCGTAGAACACGAAAATCAACTTAATTTTGAAATCCGAGCTCTCCTTCAAAAGTTATGCATTGTTGTTAAACTGAGCTTTATCTTCAATTTTGAGATATAACTTGCGATAACTTCTTAGGAAAAGCAAGCAACCGAATATCATGTATACATTTAATGGTTCGCATGCCGTAGAACACGAAAATCAACTTAATTTTGAAATCCGAGCTCTCCTTCAAAAGTTATGCATTGTTGTTAAACTGAGCTTTATCTTCAATTTTGAGATATAACTTGCGATAACTTCTTAGGAAAAGCAAGCAACCGAATATCATGTATACATTTAATGGTTCGCATGCCGTAGAACACGAAAATCAACTTAATTTTGAAATCCGAGCTCTCCTTCAAAAGTTATGCATTGTTGTTAAACTGAGCTTTATCTTCAATTTTGAGATATAACTTGCGATAACTTCTTAGGAAAAGCAAGCAACCGAATATCATGTATACATTTAATGGTTCGCATGCCGTAGAACACGAAAATCAACTTAATTTTGAAATCCGAGCTCTCCTTCAAAAGTTATGCATTGTTGTTAAACTGAGCTTTATCTTCAATTTTGAGATATAACTTGCGATAACTTCTTAGGAAAAGCAAGCAACCGAATATCATGTATACATTTAATGGTTCGCATGCCGTAGAACACGAAAATCAACTTAATTTTGAAATCCGAGCTCTCCTTCAAAAGTTATGCATTGTTGTTAAACTGAGCTTTATCTTCAATTTTGAGATATAACTTGCGATAACTTCTTAGGAAAAGCAAGCAACCGAATATCATGTATACATTTAATGGTTCGCATGCCGTAGAACACGAAAATCAACTTAATTTTGAAATCCGAGCTCTCCTTCAAAAGTTATGCATTGTTGTTAAACTGAGCTTTATCTTCAATTTTGAGATATAACTTGCGATAACTTCTTAGGAAAAGCAAGCAACCGAATATCATGTATACATTTAATGGTTCGCATGCCGTAGAACACGAAAATCAACTTAATTTTGAAATCCGAGCTCTCCTTCAAAAGTTATGCATTGTTGTTAAACTGAGCTTTATCTTCAATTTTGAGATATAACTTGCGATAACTTCTTAGGAAAAGCAAGCAACCGAATATCATGTATACATTTAATGGTTCGCATGCCGTAGAACACGAAAATCAACTTAATTTTGAAATCCGAGCTCTCCTTCAAAAGTTATGCATTGTTGTTAAACTGAGCTTTATCTTCAATTTTGAGATATAACTTGCGATAACTTCTTAGGAAAAGCAAGCAACCGAATATCATGTATACATTTAATGGTTCGCATGCCGTAGAACACGAAAATCAACTTAATTTTGAAATCCGAGCTCTCCTTCAAAAGTTATGCATTGTTGTTAAACTGAGCTTTATCTTCAATTTTGAGATATAACTTGCGATAACTTCTTAGGAAAAGCAAGCAACCGAATATCATGTATACATTTAATGGTTCGCATGCCGTAGAACACGAAAATCAACTTAATTTTGAAATCCGAGCTCTCCTTCAAAAGTTATGCATTGTTGTTAAACTGAGCTTTATCTTCAATTTTGAGATATAACTTGCGATAACTTCTTAGGAAAAGCAAGCAACCGAATATCATGTATACATTTAATGGTTCGCATGCCGTAGAACACGAAAATCAACTTAATTTTGAAATCCGAGCTCTCCTTCAAAAGTTATGCATTGTTGTTAAACTGAGCTTTATCTTCAATTTTGAGATATAACTTGCGATAACTTCTTAGGAAAAGCAAGCAACCGAATATCATGTATACATTTAATGGTTCGCATGCCGTAGAACACGAAAATCAACTTAATTTTGAAATCCGAGCTCTCCTTCAAAAGTTATGCATTGTTGTTAAACTGAGCTTTATCTTCAATTTTGAGATATAACTTGCGATAACTTCTTAGGAAAAGCAAGCAACCGAATATCATGTATACATTTAATGGTTCGCATGCCGTAGAACACGAAAATCAACTTAATTTTGAAATCCGAGCTCTCCTTCAAAAGTTATGCATTGTTGTTAAACTGAGCTTTATCTTCAATTTTGAGATATAACTTGCGATAACTTCTTAGGAAAAGCAAGCAACCGAATATCATGTATACATTTAATGGTTCGCATGCCGTAGAACACGAAAATCAACTTAATTTTGAAATCCGAGCTCTCCTTCAAAAGTTATGCATTGTTGTTAAACTGAGCTTTATCTTCAATTTTGAGATATAACTTGCGATAACTTCTTAGGAAAAGCAAGCAACCGAATATCATGTATACATTTAATGGTTCGCATGCCGTAGAACACGAAAATCAACTTAATTTTGAAATCCGAGCTCTCCTTCAAAAGTTATGCATTGTTGTTAAACTGAGCTTTATCTTCAATTTTGAGATATAACTTGCGATAACTTCTTAGGAAAAGCAAGCAACCGAATATCATGTATACATTTAATGGTTCGCATGCCGTAGAACACGAAAATCAACTTAATTTTGAAATCCGAGCTCTCCTTCAAAAGTTATGCATTGTTGTTAAACTGAGCTTTATCTTCAATTTTGAGATATAACTTGCGATAACTTCTTAGGAAAAGCAAGCAACCGAATATCATGTATACATTTAATGGTTCGCATGCCGTAGAACACGAAAATCAACTTAATTTTGAAATCCGAGCTCTCCTTCAAAAGTTATGCATTGTTGTTAAACTGAGCTTTATCTTCAATTTTGAGATATAACTTGCGATAACTTCTTAGGAAAAGCAAGCAACCGAATATCATGTATACATTTAATGGTTCGCATGCCGTAGAACACGAAAATCAACTTAATTTTGAAATCCGAGCTCTCCTTCAAAAGTTATGCATTGTTGTTAAACTGAGCTTTATCTTCAATTTTGAGATATAACTTGCGATAACTTCTTAGGAAAAGCAAGCAACCGAATATCATGTATACATTTAATGGTTCGCATGCCGTAGAACACGAAAATCAACTTAATTTTGAAATCCGAGCTCTCCTTCAAAAGTTATGCATTGTTGTTAAACTGAGCTTTATCTTCAATTTTGAGATATAACTTGCGATAACTTCTTAGGAAAAGCAAGCAACCGAATATCATGTATACATTTAATGGTTCGCATGCCGTAGAACACGAAAATCAACTTAATTTTGAAATCCGAGCTCTCCTTCAAAAGTTATGCATTGTTGTTAAACTGAGCTTTATCTTCAATTTTGAGATATAACTTGCGATAACTTCTTAGGAAAAGCAAGCAACCGAATATCATGTATACATTTAATGGTTCGCATGCCGTAGAACACGAAAATCAACTTAATTTTGAAATCCGAGCTCTCCTTCAAAAGTTATGCATTGTTGTTAAACTGAGCTTTATCTTCAATTTTGAGATATAACTTGCGATAACTTCTTAGGAAAAGCAAGCAACCGAATATCATGTATACATTTAATGGTTCGCATGCCGTAGAACACGAAAATCAACTTAATTTTGAAATCCGAGCTCTCCTTCAAAAGTTATGCATTGTTGTTAAACTGAGCTTTATCTTCAATTTTGAGATATAACTTGCGATAACTTCTTAGGAAAAGCAAGCAACCGAATATCATGTATACATTTAATGGTTCGCATGCCGTAGAACACGAAAATCAACTTAATTTTGAAATCCGAGCTCTCCTTCAAAAGTTATGCATTGTTGTTAAACTGAGCTTTATCTTCAATTTTGAGATATAACTTGCGATAACTTCTTAGGAAAAGCAAGCAACCGAATATCATGTATACATTTAATGGTTCGCATGCCGTAGAACACGAAAATCAACTTAATTTTGAAATCCGAGCTCTCCTTCAAAAGTTATGCATTGTTGTTAAACTGAGCTTTATCTTCAATTTTGAGATATAACTTGCGATAACTTCTTAGGAAAAGCAAGCAACCGAATATCATGTATACATTTAATGGTTCGCATGCCGTAGAACACGAAAATCAACTTAATTTTGAAATCCGAGCTCTCCTTCAAAAGTTATGCATTGTTGTTAAACTGAGCTTTATCTTCAATTTTGAGATATAACTTGCGATAACTTCTTAGGAAAAGCAAGCAACCGAATATCATGTATACATTTAATGGTTCGCATGCCGTAGAACACGAAAATCAACTTAATTTTGAAATCCGAGCTCTCCTTCAAAAGTTATGCATTGTTGTTAAACTGAGCTTTATCTTCAATTTTGAGATATAACTTGCGATAACTTCTTAGGAAAAGCAAGCAACCGAATATCATGTATACATTTAATGGTTCGCATGCCGTAGAACACGAAAATCAACTTAATTTTGAAATCCGAGCTCTCCTTCAAAAGTTATGCATTGTTGTTAAACTGAGCTTTATCTTCAATTTTGAGATATAACTTGCGATAACTTCTTAGGAAAAGCAAGCAACCGAATATCATGTATACATTTAATGGTTCGCATGCCGTAGAACACGAAAATCAACTTAATTTTGAAATCCGAGCTCTCCTTCAAAAGTTATGCATTGTTGTTAAACTGAGCTTTATCTTCAATTTTGAGATATAACTTGCGATAACTTCTTAGGAAAAGCAAGCAACCGAATATCATGTATACATTTAATGGTTCGCATGCCGTAGAACACGAAAATCAACTTAATTTTGAAATCCGAGCTCTCCTTCAAAAGTTATGCATTGTTGTTAAACTGAGCTTTATCTTCAATTTTGAGATATAACTTGCGATAACTTCTTAGGAAAAGCAAGCAACCGAATATCATGTATACATTTAATGGTTCGCATGCCGTAGAACACGAAAATCAACTTAATTTTGAAATCCGAGCTCTCCTTCAAAAGTTATGCATTGTTGTTAAACTGAGCTTTATCTTCAATTTTGAGATATAACTTGCGATAACTTCTTAGGAAAAGCAAGCAACCGAATATCATGTATACATTTAATGGTTCGCATGCCGTAGAACACGAAAATCAACTTAATTTTGAAATCCGAGCTCTCCTTCAAAAGTTATGCATTGTTGTTAAACTGAGCTTTATCTTCAATTTTGAGATATAACTTGCGATAACTTCTTAGGAAAAGCAAGCAACCGAATATCATGTATACATTTAATGGTTCGCATGCCGTAGAACACGAAAATCAACTTAATTTTGAAATCCGAGCTCTCCTTCAAAAGTTATGCATTGTTGTTAAACTGAGCTTTATCTTCAATTTTGAGATATAACTTGCGATAACTTCTTAGGAAAAGCAAGCAACCGAATATCATGTATACATTTAATGGTTCGCATGCCGTAGAACACGAAAATCAACTTAATTTTGAAATCCGAGCTCTCCTTCAAAAGTTATGCATTGTTGTTAAACTGAGCTTTATCTTCAATTTTGAGATATAACTTGCGATAACTTCTTAGGAAAAGCAAGCAACCGAATATCATGTATACATTTAATGGTTCGCATGCCGTAGAACACGAAAATCAACTTAATTTTGAAATCCGAGCTCTCCTTCAAAAGTTATGCATTGTTGTTAAACTGAGCTTTATCTTCAATTTTGAGATATAACTTGCGATAACTTCTTAGGAAAAGCAAGCAACCGAATATCATGTATACATTTAATGGTTCGCATGCCGTAGAACACGAAAATCAACTTAATTTTGAAATCCGAGCTCTCCTTCAAAAGTTATGCATTGTTGTTAAACTGAGCTTTATCTTCAATTTTGAGATATAACTTGCGATAACTTCTTAGGAAAAGCAAGCAACCGAATATCATGTATACATTTAATGGTTCGCATGCCGTAGAACACGAAAATCAACTTAATTTTGAAATCCGAGCTCTCCTTCAAAAGTTATGCATTGTTGTTAAACTGAGCTTTATCTTCAATTTTGAGATATAACTTGCGATAACTTCTTAGGAAAAGCAAGCAACCGAATATCATGTATACATTTAATGGTTCGCATGCCGTAGAACACGAAAATCAACTTAATTTTGAAATCCGAGCTCTCCTTCAAAAGTTATGCATTGTTGTTAAACTGAGCTTTATCTTCAATTTTGAGATATAACTTGCGATAACTTCTTAGGAAAAGCAAGCAACCGAATATCATGTATACATTTAATGGTTCGCATGCCGTAGAACACGAAAATCAACTTAATTTTGAAATCCGAGCTCTCCTTCAAAAGTTATGCATTGTTGTTAAACTGAGCTTTATCTTCAATTTTGAGATATAACTTGCGATAACTTCTTAGGAAAAGCAAGCAACCGAATATCATGTATACATTTAATGGTTCGCATGCCGTAGAACACGAAAATCAACTTAATTTTGAAATCCGAGCTCTCCTTCAAAAGTTATGCATTGTTGTTAAACTGAGCTTTATCTTCAATTTTGAGATATAACTTGCGATAACTTCTTAGGAAAAGCAAGCAACCGAATATCATGTATACATTTAATGGTTCGCATGCCGTAGAACACGAAAATCAACTTAATTTTGAAATCCGAGCTCTCCTTCAAAAGTTATGCATTGTTGTTAAACTGAGCTTTATCTTCAATTTTGAGATATAACTTGCGATAACTTCTTAGGAAAAGCAAGCAACCGAATATCATGTATACATTTAATGGTTCGCATGCCGTAGAACACGAAAATCAACTTAATTTTGAAATCCGAGCTCTCCTTCAAAAGTTATGCATTGTTGTTAAACTGAGCTTTATCTTCAATTTTGAGATATAACTTGCGATAACTTCTTAGGAAAAGCAAGCAACCGAATATCATGTATACATTTAATGGTTCGCATGCCGTAGAACACGAAAATCAACTTAATTTTGAAATCCGAGCTCTCCTTCAAAAGTTATGCATTGTTGTTAAACTGAGCTTTATCTTCAATTTTGAGATATAACTTGCGATAACTTCTTAGGAAAAGCAAGCAACCGAATATCATGTATACATTTAATGGTTCGCATGCCGTAGAACACGAAAATCAACTTAATTTTGAAATCCGAGCTCTCCTTCAAAAGTTATGCATTGTTGTTAAACTGAGCTTTATCTTCAATTTTGAGATATAACTTGCGATAACTTCTTAGGAAAAGCAAGCAACCGAATATCATGTATACATTTAATGGTTCGCATGCCGTAGAACACGAAAATCAACTTAATTTTGAAATCCGAGCTCTCCTTCAAAAGTTATGCATTGTTGTTAAACTGAGCTTTATCTTCAATTTTGAGATATAACTTGCGATAACTTCTTAGGAAAAGCAAGCAACCGAATATCATGTATACATTTAATGGTTCGCATGCCGTAGAACACGAAAATCAACTTAATTTTGAAATCCGAGCTCTCCTTCAAAAGTTATGCATTGTTGTTAAACTGAGCTTTATCTTCAATTTTGAGATATAACTTGCGATAACTTCTTAGGAAAAGCAAGCAACCGAATATCATGTATACATTTAATGGTTCGCATGCCGTAGAACACGAAAATCAACTTAATTTTGAAATCCGAGCTCTCCTTCAAAAGTTATGCATTGTTGTTAAACTGAGCTTTATCTTCAATTTTGAGATATAACTTGCGATAACTTCTTAGGAAAAGCAAGCAACCGAATATCATGTATACATTTAATGGTTCGCATGCCGTAGAACACGAAAATCAACTTAATTTTGAAATCCGAGCTCTCCTTCAAAAGTTATGCATTGTTGTTAAACTGAGCTTTATCTTCAATTTTGAGATATAACTTGCGATAACTTCTTAGGAAAAGCAAGCAACCGAATATCATGTATACATTTAATGGTTCGCATGCCGTAGAACACGAAAATCAACTTAATTTTGAAATCCGAGCTCTCCTTCAAAAGTTATGCATTGTTGTTAAACTGAGCTTTATCTTCAATTTTGAGATATAACTTGCGATAACTTCTTAGGAAAAGCAAGCAACCGAATATCATGTATACATTTAATGGTTCGCATGCCGTAGAACACGAAAATCAACTTAATTTTGAAATCCGAGCTCTCCTTCAAAAGTTATGCATTGTTGTTAAACTGAGCTTTATCTTCAATTTTGAGATATAACTTGCGATAACTTCTTAGGAAAAGCAAGCAACCGAATATCATGTATACATTTAATGGTTCGCATGCCGTAGAACACGAAAATCAACTTAATTTTGAAATCCGAGCTCTCCTTCAAAAGTTATGCATTGTTGTTAAACTGAGCTTTATCTTCAATTTTGAGATATAACTTGCGATAACTTCTTAGGAAAAGCAAGCAACCGAATATCATGTATACATTTAATGGTTCGCATGCCGTAGAACACGAAAATCAACTTAATTTTGAAATCCGAGCTCTCCTTCAAAAGTTATGCATTGTTGTTAAACTGAGCTTTATCTTCAATTTTGAGATATAACTTGCGATAACTTCTTAGGAAAAGCAAGCAACCGAATATCATGTATACATTTAATGGTTCGCATGCCGTAGAACACGAAAATCAACTTAATTTTGAAATCCGAGCTCTCCTTCAAAAGTTATGCATTGTTGTTAAACTGAGCTTTATCTTCAATTTTGAGATATAACTTGCGATAACTTCTTAGGAAAAGCAAGCAACCGAATATCATGTATACATTTAATGGTTCGCATGCCGTAGAACACGAAAATCAACTTAATTTTGAAATCCGAGCTCTCCTTCAAAAGTTATGCATTGTTGTTAAACTGAGCTTTATCTTCAATTTTGAGATATAACTTGCGATAACTTCTTAGGAAAAGCAAGCAACCGAATATCATGTATACATTTAATGGTTCGCATGCCGTAGAACACGAAAATCAACTTAATTTTGAAATCCGAGCTCTCCTTCAAAAGTTATGCATTGTTGTTAAACTGAGCTTTATCTTCAATTTTGAGATATAACTTGCGATAACTTCTTAGGAAAAGCAAGCAACCGAATATCATGTATACATTTAATGGTTCGCATGCCGTAGAACACGAAAATCAACTTAATTTTGAAATCCGAGCTCTCCTTCAAAAGTTATGCATTGTTGTTAAACTGAGCTTTATCTTCAATTTTGAGATATAACTTGCGATAACTTCTTAGGAAAAGCAAGCAACCGAATATCATGTATACATTTAATGGTTCGCATGCCGTAGAACACGAAAATCAACTTAATTTTGAAATCCGAGCTCTCCTTCAAAAGTTATGCATTGTTGTTAAACTGAGCTTTATCTTCAATTTTGAGATATAACTTGCGATAACTTCTTAGGAAAAGCAAGCAACCGAATATCATGTATACATTTAATGGTTCGCATGCCGTAGAACACGAAAATCAACTTAATTTTGAAATCCGAGCTCTCCTTCAAAAGTTATGCATTGTTGTTAAACTGAGCTTTATCTTCAATTTTGAGATATAACTTGCGATAACTTCTTTCTTAGGAAAAGCAAGCAACCGAATATCATGTATACATTTAATGGTTCGCATGCCGTAGAACACGAAAATCAACTTAATTTTGAAATCCGAGCTCTCCTTCAAAAGTTATGCATTGTTGTTAAACTGAGCTTTATCTTCAATTTTGAGATATAACTTGCGATAACTTCTTAGGAAAAGCAAGCAACCGAATATCATGTATACATTTAATGGTTCGCATGCCGTAGAACACGAAAATCAACTTAATTTTGAAATCCGAGCTCTCCTTCAAAAGTTATGCATTGTTGTTAAACTGAGCTTTATCTTCAATTTTGAGATATAACTTGCGATAACTTCTTAGGAAAAGCAAGCAACCGAATATCATGTATACATTTAATGGTTCGCATGCCGTAGAACACGAAAATCAACTTAATTTTGAAATCCGAGCTCTCCTTCAAAAGTTATGCATTGTTGTTAAACTGAGCTTTATCTTCAATTTTGAGATATAACTTGCGATAACTTCTTAGGAAAAGCAAGCAACCGAATATCATGTATACATTTAATGGTTCGCATGCCGTAGAACACGAAAATCAACTTAATTTTGAAATCCGAGCTCTCCTTCAAAAGTTAGCATTGTTGTTAAACTGAGCTTTATCTTCAATTTTGAGATATAACTTGCGATAACTTCTTAGGAAAAGCAAGCAACCGAATATCATGTATACATTTAATGGTTCGCATGCCGTAGAACACGAAAATCAACTTAATTTTGAAATCCGAGCTCTCCTTCAAAAGTTATGCATTGTTGTTAAACTGAGCTTTATCTTCAATTTTGAGATATAACTTGCGATAACTTCTTAGGAAAAGCAAGCAACCGAATATCATGTATACATTTAATGGTTCGCATGCCGTAGAACACGAAAATCAACTTAATTTTGAAATCCGAGCTCTCCTTCAAAAGTTATGCATTGTTGTTAAACTGAGCTTTATCTTCAATTTTGAGATATAACTTGCGATAACTTCTTAGGAAAAGCAAGCAACCGAATATCATGTATACATTTAATGGTTCGCATGCCGTAGAACACGAAAATCAACTTAATTTTGAAATCCGAGCTCTCCTTCAAAAGTTATGCATTGTTGTTAAACTGAGCTTTATCTTCAATTTTGAGATATAACTTGCGATAACTTCTTAGGAAAAGCAAGCAACCGAATATCATGTATACATTTAATGGTTCGCATGCCGTAGAACACGAAAATCAACTTAATTTTGAAATCCGAGCTCTCCTTCAAAAGTTATGCATTGTTGTTAAACTGAGCTTTATCTTCAATTTTGAGATATAACTTGCGATAACTTCTTAGGAAAAGCAAGCAACCGAATATCATGTATACATTTAATGGTTCGCATGCCGTAGAACACGAAAATCAACTTAATTTTGAAATCCGAGCTCTCCTTCAAAAGTTATGCATTGTTGTTAAACTGAGCTTTATCTTCAATTTTGAGATATAACTTGCGATAACTTCTTAGGAAAAGCAAGCAACCGAATATCATGTATACATTTAATGGTTCGCATGCCGTAGAACACGAAAATCAACTTAATTTTGAAATCCGAGCTCTCCTTCAAAAGTTATGCATTGTTGTTAAACTGAGCTTTATCTTCAATTTTGAGATATAACTTGCGATAACTTCTTAGGAAAAGCAAGCAACCGAATATCATGTATACATTTAATGGTTCGCATGCCGTAGAACACGAAAATCAACTTAATTTTGAAATCCGAGCTCTCCTTCAAAAGTTATGCATTGTTGTTAAACTGAGCTTTATCTTCAATTTTGAGATATAACTTGCGATAACTTCTTAGGAAAAGCAAGCAACCGAATATCATGTATACATTTAATGTTCGCATGCCGTAGAACACGAAAATCAACTTAATTTTGAAATCCGAGCTCTCCTTCAAAGTTATGCATTGTTGTTAAACTGAGCTTTATCTTCAATTTTGAGATATAACTTGCGATAACTTCTTAGGAAAAGCAAGCAACCGAATATCATGTATACATTTAATGGTTCGCATGCCGTAGAACACGAAAAATCAACTTAATTTTGAAATCCGAGCTCTCCTTCAAAAGTTATGCATTGTTGTTAAACTGAGCTTTATCTTCAATTTTGAGATATAACTTGCGATAACTTCTTAGGAAAAGCAAGCAACCGAATATCATGTATACATTTAATGATTCGCATGCCGTAGAACACGAAAATCAACTTAATTTTGAAATCCGAGCTCTCCTTCAAAAGTTATGCATTGTTGTTAAACTGAGCTTTATCTTCAATTTTGAGATATAACTTGCGATAACTTCTTAGGAAAAGCAAGCAACCGAATATCATGTATACATTTAATGGTTCGCATGCCGTAGAACACGAAAATCAACTTAATTTTGAAATCCGAGCTCTCTTCAAAAGTTATGCATTGTTGTTAAACTGAGCTTTATCTTCAATTTTGAGATATAACTTGCGATAACTTCTTAGGAAAAGCAAGCAACCGAATATCATGTATACATTTAATGGTTCGCATGCCGTAGAACACGAAAATCAACTTAATTTTGAAATCCGAGCTCTCCTTCAAAAGTTATGCATTGTTGTTAAACTGAGCTTTATCTTCAATTTTGAGATATAACTTGCGATAACTTCTTAGGAAAGCAAGCAACCGAATATCATGTATACATTTAATGGTTCGCATGCCGTAGAACACGAAAATCAACTTAATTTTGAAATCCGAGCTCTCCTTCAAAGTTATGCATTGTTGTTAAACTGAGCTTTATCTTCAATTTTGAGATATAACTTGCGATAACTTCTTAGGAAAAGCAAGCAACCGAATATCATGTATACATTTAATGGTTCGCATGCCGTAGAACACGAAAATCAACTTAATTTTGAAATCCGAGCTCTCCTTCAAAAGTTATGCATTGTTGTTAAACTGAGCTTTATCTTCAATTTTGAGATATAACTTGCGATAACTTCTTAGGAAAAGCAAGCAACCGAATATCATGTATACATTTAATGGTTCGCATGCCGTAGAACACGAAAATCAACTTAATTTTGAAATCCGAGCTCTCCTTCAAAAGTTATGCATTGTTGTTAAACTGAGCTTTATCTTCAATTTTGAGATATAACTTGCGATAACTTCTTAGGAAAAGCAAGCAACCGAATATCATGTATACATTTAATGGTTCGCATGCCGTAGAACACGAAAATCAACTTAATTTTGAAATCCGAGCTCTCCTTCAAAAGTTATGCATTGTTGTTAAACTGAGCTTTATCTTCAATTTTGAGATATAACTTGCGATAACTTCTTAGGAAAAGCAAGCAACCGAATATCATGTATACATTTAATGGTTCGCATGCCGTAGAACACGAAAATCAACTTAATTTTGAAATCCGAGCTCTCCTTCAAAAGTTATGCATTGTTGTTAAACTGAGCTTTATCTTCAATTTTGAGATATAACTTGCGATAACTTCTTAGGAAAAGCAAGCAACCGAATATCATGTATACATTTAATGGTTCGCATGCCGTAGAACACGAAAATCAACTTAATTTTGAAATCCGAGCTCTCCTTCAAAAGTTATGCATTGTTGTTAAACTGAGCTTTATCTTCAATTTTGAGATATAACTTGCGATAACTTCTTAGGAAAAGCAAGCAACCGAATATCATGTATACATTTAATGGTTCGCATGCCGTAGAACACGAAAATCAACTTAATTTTGAAATCCGAGCTCTCCTTCAAAAGTTATGCATTGTTGTTAAACTGAGCTTTATCTTCAATTTTGAGATATAACTTGCGATAACTTCTTAGGAAAAGCAAGCAACCGAATATCATGTATACATTTAATGGTTCGCATGCCGTAGAACACGAAAATCAACTTAATTTTGAAATCCGAGCTCTCCTTCAAAAGTTATGCATTGTTGTTAAACTGAGCTTTATCTTCAATTTTGAGATATAACTTGCGATAACTTCTTAGGAAAAGCAAGCAACCGAATATCATGTATACATTTAATGGTTCGCATGCCGTAGAACACGAAAATCAACTTAATTTTGAAATCCGAGCTCTCCTTCAAAAGTTATGCATTGTTGTTAAACTGAGCTTTATCTTCAATTTTGAGATATAACTTGCGATAACTTCTTAGGAAAAGCAAGCAACCGAATATCATGTATACATTTAATGGTTCGCATGCCGTAGAACACGAAAATCAACTTAATTTTGAAATCCGAGCTCTCCTTCAAAAGTTATGCATTGTTGTTAAACTGAGCTTTATCTTCAATTTTGAGATATAACTTGCGATAACTTCTTAGGAAAAGCAAGCAACCGAATATCATGTATACATTTAATGGTTCGCATGCCGTAGAACACGAAAATCAACTTAATTTTGAAATCCGAGCTCTCCTTCAAAAGTTATGCATTGTTGTTAAACTGAGCTTTATCTTCAATTTTGAGATATAACTTGCGATAACTTCTTAGGAAAAGCAAGCAACCGAATATCATGTATACATTTAATGGTTCGCATGCCGTAGAACACGAAAATCAACTTAATTTTGAAATCCGAGCTCTCCTTCAAAAGTTATGCATTGTTGTTAAACTGAGCTTTATCTTCAATTTTGAGATATAACTTGCGATAACTTCTTAGGAAAAGCAAGCAACCGAATATCATGTATACATTTAATGGTTCGCATGCCGTAGAACACGAAAATCAACTTAATTTTGAAATCCGAGCTCTCCTTCAAAAGTTATGCATTGTTGTTAAACTGAGCTTTATCTTCAATTTTGAGATATAACTTGCGATAACTTCTTAGGAAAAGCAAGCAACCGAATATCATGTATACATTTAATGGTTCGCATGCCGTAGAACACGAAAATCAACTTAATTTTGAAATCCGAGCTCTCCTTCAAAAGTTATGCATTGTTGTTAAACTGAGCTTTATCTTCAATTTTGAGATATAACTTGCGATAACTTCTTAGGAAAAGCAAGCAACCGAATATCATGTATACATTTAATGGTTCGCATGCCGTAGAACACGAAAATCAACTTAATTTTGAAATCCGAGCTCTCCTTCAAAAGTTATGCATTGTTGTTAAACTGAGCTTTATCTTCAATTTTGAGATATAACTTGCGATAACTTCTTAGGAAAAGCAAGCAACCGAATATCATGTATACATTTAATGGTTCGCATGCCGTAGAACACGAAAATCAACTTAATTTTGAAATCCGAGCTCTCCTTCAAAAGTTATGCATTGTTGTTAAACTGAGCTTTATCTTCAATTTTGAGATATAACTTGCGATAACTTCTTAGGAAAAGCAAGCAACCGAATATCATGTATACATTTAATGGTTCGCATGCCGTAGAACACGAAAATCAACTTAATTTTGAAATCCGAGCTCTCCTTCAAAAGTTATGCATTGTTGTTAAACTGAGCTTTATCTTCAATTTTGAGATATAACTTGCGATAACTTCTTAGGAAAAGCAAGCAACCGAATATCATGTATACATTTAATGGTTCGCATGCCGTAGAACACGAAAATCAACTTAATTTTGAAATCCGAGCTCTCCTTCAAAAGTTATGCATTGTTGTTAAACTGAGCTTTATCTTCAATTTTGAGATATAACTTGCGATAACTTCTTAGGAAAAGCAAGCAACCGAATATCATGTATACATTTAATGGTTCGCATGCCGTAGAACACGAAAATCAACTTAATTTTGAAATCCGAGCTCTCCTTCAAAAGTTATGCATTGTTGTTAAACTGAGCTTTATCTTCAATTTTGAGATATAACTTGCGATAACTTCTTAGGAAAAGCAAGCAACCGAATATCATGTATACATTTAATGGTTCGCATGCCGTAGAACACGAAAATCAACTTAATTTTGAAATCCGAGCTCTCCTTCAAAAGTTATGCATTGTTGTTAAACTGAGCTTTATCTTCAATTTTGAGATATAACTTGCGATAACTTCTTAGGAAAAGCAAGCAACCGAATATCATGTATACATTTAATGGTTCGCATGCCGTAGAACACGAAAATCAACTTAATTTTGAAATCCGAGCTCTCCTTCAAAAGTTATGCATTGTTGTTAAACTGAGCTTTATCTTCAATTTTGAGATATAACTTGCGATAACTTCTTAGGAAAAGCAAGCAACCGAATATCATGTATACATTTAATGGTTCGCATGCCGTAGAACACGAAAATCAACTTAATTTTGAAATCCGAGCTCTCCTTCAAAAGTTATGCATTGTTGTTAAACTGAGCTTTATCTTCAATTTTGAGATATAACTTGCGATAACTTCTTAGGAAAAGCAAGCAACCGAATATCATGTATACATTTAATGGTTCGCATGCCGTAGAACACGAAAATCAACTTAATTTTGAAATCCGAGCTCTCCTTCAAAAGTTATGCATTGTTGTTAAACTGAGCTTTATCTTCAATTTTGAGATATAACTTGCGATAACTTCTTAGGAAAAGCAAGCAACCGAATATCATGTATACATTTAATGGTTCGCATGCCGTAGAACACGAAAATCAACTTAATTTTGAAATCCGAGCTCTCCTTCAAAAGTTATGCATTGTTGTTAAACTGAGCTTTATCTTCAATTTTGAGATATAACTTGCGATAACTTCTTAGGAAAAGCAAGCAACCGAATATCATGTATACATTTAATGGTTCGCATGCCGTAGAACACGAAAATCAACTTAATTTTGAAATCCGAGCTCTCCTTCAAAAGTTATGCATTGTTGTTAAACTGAGCTTTATCTTCAATTTTGAGATATAACTTGCGATAACTTCTTAGGAAAAGCAAGCAACCGAATATCATGTATACATTTAATGGTTCGCATGCCGTAGAACACGAAAATCAACTTAATTTTGAAATCCGAGCTCTCCTTCAAAAGTTATGCATTGTTGTTAAACTGAGCTTTATCTTCAATTTTGAGATATAACTTGCGATAACTTCTTAGGAAAAGCAAGCAACCGAATATCATGTATACATTTAATGGTTCGCATGCCGTAGAACACGAAAATCAACTTAATTTTGAAATCCGAGCTCTCCTTCAAAAGTTATGCATTGTTGTTAAACTGAGCTTTATCTTCAATTTTGAGATATAACTTGCGATAACTTCTTAGGAAAAGCAAGCAACCGAATATCATGTATACATTTAATGGTTCGCATGCCGTAGAACACGAAAATCAACTTAATTTTGAAATCCGAGCTCTCCTTCAAAAGTTATGCATTGTTGTTAAACTGAGCTTTATCTTCAATTTTGAGATATAACTTGCGATAACTTCTTAGGAAAAGCAAGCAACCGAATATCATGTATACATTTAATGGTTCGCATGCCGTAGAACACGAAAATCAACTTAATTTTGAAATCCGAGCTCTCCTTCAAAAGTTATGCATTGTTGTTAAACTGAGCTTTATCTTCAATTTTGAGATATAACTTGCGATAACTTCTTAGGAAAAGCAAGCAACCGAATATCATGTATACATTTAATGGTTCGCATGCCGTAGAACACGAAAATCAACTTAATTTTGAAATCCGAGCTCTCCTTCAAAAGTTATGCATTGTTGTTAAACTGAGCTTTATCTTCAATTTTGAGATATAACTTGCGATAACTTCTTAGGAAAAGCAAGCAACCGAATATCATGTATACATTTAATGGTTCGCATGCCGTAGAACACGAAAATCAACTTAATTTTGAAATCCGAGCTCTCCTTCAAAAGTTATGCATTGTTGTTAAACTGAGCTTTATCTTCAATTTTGAGATATAACTTGCGATAACTTCTTAGGAAAAGCAAGCAACCGAATATCATGTATACATTTAATGGTTCGCATGCCGTAGAACACGAAAATCAACTTAATTTTGAAATCCGAGCTCTCCTTCAAAAGTTATGCATTGTTGTTAAACTGAGCTTTATCTTCAATTTTGAGATATAACTTGCGATAACTTCTTAGGAAAAGCAAGCAACCGAATATCATGTATACATTTAATGGTTCGCATGCCGTAGAACACGAAAATCAACTTAATTTTGAAATCCGAGCTCTCCTTCAAAAGTTATGCATTGTTGTTAAACTGAGCTTTATCTTCAATTTTGAGATATAACTTGCGATAACTTCTTAGGAAAAGCAAGCAACCGAATATCATGTATACATTTAATGGTTCGCATGCCGTAGAACACGAAAATCAACTTAATTTTGAAATCCGAGCTCTCCTTCAAAAGTTATGCATTGTTGTTAAACTGAGCTTTATCTTCAATTTTGAGATATAACTTGCGATAACTTCTTAGGAAAAGCAAGCAACCGAATATCATGTATACATTTAATGGTTCGCATGCCGTAGAACACGAAAATCAACTTAATTTTGAAATCCGAGCTCTCCTTCAAAAGTTATGCATTGTTGTTAAACTGAGCTTTATCTTCAATTTTGAGATATAACTTGCGATAACTTCTTAGGAAAAGCAAGCAACCGAATATCATGTATACATTTAATGGTTCGCATGCCGTAGAACACGAAAATCAACTTAATTTTGAAATCCGAGCTCTCCTTCAAAAGTTATGCATTGTTGTTAAACTGAGCTTTATCTTCAATTTTGAGATATAACTTGCGATAACTTCTTAGGAAAAGCAAGCAACCGAATATCATGTATACATTTAATGGTTCGCATGCCGTAGAACACGAAAATCAACTTAATTTTGAAATCCGAGCTCTCCTTCAAAAGTTATGCATTGTTGTTAAACTGAGCTTTATCTTCAATTTTGAGATATAACTTGCGATAACTTCTTAGGAAAAGCAAGCAACCGAATATCATGTATACATTTAATGGTTCGCATGCCGTAGAACACGAAAATCAACTTAATTTTGAAATCCGAGCTCTCCTTCAAAAGTTATGCATTGTTGTTAAACTGAGCTTTATCTTCAATTTTGAGATATAACTTGCGATAACTTCTTAGGAAAAGCAAGCAACCGAATATCATGTATACATTTAATGGTTCGCATGCCGTAGAACACGAAAATCAACTTAATTTTGAAATCCGAGCTCTCCTTCAAAAGTTATGCATTGTTGTTAAACTGAGCTTTATCTTCAATTTTGAGATATAACTTGCGATAACTTCTTAGGAAAAGCAAGCAACCGAATATCATGTATACATTTAATGGTTCGCATGCCGTAGAACACGAAAATCAACTTAATTTTGAAATCCGAGCTCTCCTTCAAAAGTTATGCATTGTTGTTAAACTGAGCTTTATCTTCAATTTTGAGATATAACTTGCGATAACTTCTTAGGAAAAGCAAGCAACCGAATATCATGTATACATTTAATGGTTCGCATGCCGTAGAACACGAAAATCAACTTAATTTTGAAATCCGAGCTCTCCTTCAAAAGTTATGCATTGTTGTTAAACTGAGCTTTATCTTCAATTTTGAGATATAACTTGCGATAACTTCTTAGGAAAAGCAAGCAACCGAATATCATGTATACATTTAATGGTTCGCATGCCGTAGAACACGAAAATCAACTTAATTTTGAAATCCGAGCTCTCCTTCAAAAGTTATGCATTGTTGTTAAACTGAGCTTTATCTTCAATTTTGAGATATAACTTGCGATAACTTCTTAGGAAAAGCAAGCAACCGAATATCATGTATACATTTAATGGTTCGCATGCCGTAGAACACGAAAATCAACTTAATTTTGAAATCCGAGCTCTCCTTCAAAAGTTATGCATTGTTGTTAAACTGAGCTTTATCTTCAATTTTGAGATATAACTTGCGATAACTTCTTAGGAAAAGCAAGCAACCGAATATCATGTATACATTTAATGGTTCGCATGCCGTAGAACACGAAAATCAACTTAATTTTGAAATCCGAGCTCTCCTTCAAAAGTTATGCATTGTTGTTAAACTGAGCTTTATCTTCAATTTTGAGATATAACTTGCGATAACTTCTTAGGAAAAGCAAGCAACCGAATATCATGTATACATTTAATGGTTCGCATGCCGTAGAACACGAAAATCAACTTAATTTTGAAATCCGAGCTCTCCTTCAAAAGTTATGCATTGTTGTTAAACTGAGCTTTATCTTCAATTTTGAGATATAACTTGCGATAACTTCTTAGGAAAAGCAAGCAACCGAATATCATGTATACATTTAATGGTTCGCATGCCGTAGAACACGAAAATCAACTTAATTTTGAAATCCGAGCTCTCCTTCAAAAGTTATGCATTGTTGTTAAACTGAGCTTTATCTTCAATTTTGAGATATAACTTGCGATAACTTCTTAGGAAAAGCAAGCAACCGAATATCATGTATACATTTAATGGTTCGCATGCCGTAGAACACGAAAATCAACTTAATTTTGAAATCCGAGCTCTCCTTCAAAAGTTATGCATTGTTGTTAAACTGAGCTTTATCTTCAATTTTGAGATATAACTTGCGATAACTTCTTAGGAAAAGCAAGCAACCGAATATCATGTATACATTTAATGGTTCGCATGCCGTAGAACACGAAAATCAACTTAATTTTGAAATCCGAGCTCTCCTTCAAAAGTTATGCATTGTTGTTAAACTGAGCTTTATCTTCAATTTTGAGATATAACTTGCGATAACTTCTTAGGAAAAGCAAGCAACCGAATATCATGTATACATTTAATGGTTCGCATGCCGTAGAACACGAAAATCAACTTAATTTTGAAATCCGAGCTCTCCTTCAAAAGTTATGCATTGTTGTTAAACTGAGCTTTATCTTCAATTTTGAGATATAACTTGCGATAACTTCTTAGGAAAAGCAAGCAACCGAATATCATGTATACATTTAATGGTTCGCATGCCGTAGAACACGAAAATCAACTTAATTTTGAAATCCGAGCTCTCCTTCAAAAGTTATGCATTGTTGTTAAACTGAGCTTTATCTTCAATTTTGAGATATAACTTGCGATAACTTCTTAGGAAAAGCAAGCAACCGAAATATCATGTATACATTTAATGGTTCGCATGCCGTAGAACACGAAAATCAACTTAATTTTGAAATCCGAGCTCTCCTTCAAAGTTATGCATTGTTGTTAAACTGAGCTTTATCTTCAATTTGAGATATAACTTGCGATAACTTTTCAGGAAAAGCAAGCAACCGAATATCATGTATACGATTTAATGGTTCGCATGCCGTAGAACACGAAAATCAACTTAATTTTGAAATCCGAGCTCTCCTTCAAAAGTTATGCATTGTTGTTAAACTGAGCTTTATCTTCAATTTTGAGATATAACTTGCGATAACTTCTTAGGAAAAGCAAGCAACCGAATATCATGTATACATTTAATGGTTCGCATGCCGTAGAACACGAAAATCAACTTAATTTTGAAATCCGAGCTCTCCTTCAAAAGTTATGCATTGTTGTTAAACTGAGCTTTATCTTCAATTTTGAGATATAACTTGCGATAACTTCTTAGGAAAAGCAAGCAACCTGAATATCATGTATACATTTAATGGTTCGCATGCCGTAGAACACGAAAATCAACTTAATTTTGAAATCCGAGCTCTCCTTCAAAAGTTATGCATTGTTGTTAAACTGAGCTTTATCTTCAATTTTGAGATATAACTTGCGATAACTTCTTAGGAAAAGCAAGCAACCGAATATCATGTATACATTTAATGGTTCGCATGCCGTAGAACACGAAAATCAACTTAATTTTGAAATCCGAGCTCTCCTTCAAAAGTTATGCATTGTTGTTAAACTGAGCTTTATCTTCAATTTTGAGATATAACTTGCGATAACTTCTTAGGAAAAGCAAGCAACCGAATATCATGTATACATTTAATGGTTCGCATGCCGTAGAACACGAAAATCAACTTAATTTTGAAATCCGAGCTCTCCTTCAAAAGTTATGCATTGTTGTTAAACTGAGCTTTATCTTCAATTTTGAGATATAACTTGCGATAACTTCTTAGGAAAAGCAAGCAACCGAATATCATGTATACATTTAATGGTTCGCATGCCGTAGAACACGAAAATCAACTTAATTTTGAAATCCGAGCTCTCCTTCAAAAGTTATGCATTGTTGTTAAACTGAGCTTTATCTTCAATTTTGAGATATAACTTGCGATAACTTCTTAGGAAAAGCAAGCAACCGAATATCATGTATACATTTAATGGTTCGCATGCCGTAGAACACGAAAATCAACTTAATTTTGAAATCCGAGCTCTCCTTCAAAAGTTATGCATTGTTGTTAAACTGAGCTTTATCTTCAATTTTGAGATATAACTTGCGATAACTTCTTAGGAAAAGCAAGCAACCGAATATCATGTATACATTTAATGGTTCGCATGCCGTAGAACACGAAAATCAACTTAATTTTGAAATCCGAGCTCTCCTTCAAAAGTTATGCATTGTTGTTAAACTGAGCTTTATCTTCAATTTTGAGATATAACTTGCGATAACTTCTTAGGAAAAGCAAGCAACCGAATATCATGTATACATTTAATGGTTCGCATGCCGTAGAACACGAAAATCAACTTAATTTTGAAATCCGAGCTCTCCTTCAAAAGTTATGCATTGTTGTTAAACTGAGCTTTATCTTCAATTTTGAGATATAACTTGCGATAACTTCTTAGGAAAAGCAAGCAACCGAATATCATGTATACATTTAATGGTTCGCATGCCGTAGAACACGAAAATCAACTTAATTTTGAAATCCGAGCTCTCCTTCAAAAGTTATGCATTGTTGTTAAACTGAGCTTTATCTTCAATTTTGAGATATAACTTGCGATAACTTCTTAGGAAAAGCAAGCAACCGAATATCATGTATACATTTAATGGTTCGCATGCCGTAGAACACGAAAATCAACTTAATTTTGAAATCCGAGCTCTCCTTCAAAAGTTATGCATTGTTGTTAAACTGAGCTTTATCTTCAATTTTGAGATATAACTTGCGATAACTTCTTAGGAAAAGCAAGCAACCGAATATCATGTATACATTTAATGGTTCGCATGCCGTAGAACACGAAAATCAACTTAATTTTGAAATCCGAGCTCTCCTTCAAAAGTTATGCATTGTTGTTAAACTGAGCTTTATCTTCAATTTTGAGATATAACTTGCGATAACTTCTTAGGAAAAGCAAGCAACCGAATATCATGTATACATTTAATGGTTCGCATGCCGTAGAACACGAAAATCAACTTAATTTTGAAATCCGAGCTCTCCTTCAAAAGTTATGCATTGTTGTTAAACTGAGCTTTATCTTCAATTTTGAGATATAACTTGCGATAACTTCTTAGGAAAAGCAAGCAACCGAATATCATGTATACATTTAATGGTTCGCATGCCGTAGAACACGAAAATCAACTTAATTTTGAAATCCGAGCTCTCCTTCAAAAGTTATGCATTGTTGTTAAACTGAGCTTTATCTTCAATTTTGAGATATAACTTGCGATAACTTCTTAGGAAAAGCAAGCAACCGAATATCATGTATACATTTAATGGTTCGCATGCCGTAGAACACGAAAATCAACTTAATTTTGAAATCCGAGCTCTCCTTCAAAAGTTATGCATTGTTGTTAAACTGAGCTTTATCTTCAATTTTGAGATATAACTTGCGATAACTTCTTAGGAAAAGCAAGCAACCGAATATCATGTATACATTTAATGGTTCGCATGCCGTAGAACACGAAAATCAACTTAATTTTGAAATCCGAGCTCTCCTTCAAAAGTTATGCATTGTTGTTAAACTGAGCTTTATCTTCAATTTTGAGATATAACTTGCGATAACTTCTTAGGAAAAGCAAGCAACCGAATATCATGTATACATTTAATGGTTCGCATGCCGTAGAACACGAAAATCAACTTAATTTTGAAATCCGAGCTCTCCTTCAAAAGTTATGCATTGTTGTTAAACTGAGCTTTATCTTCAATTTTGAGATATAACTTGCGATAACTTCTTAGGAAAAGCAAGCAACCGAATATCATGTATACATTTAATGGTTCGCATGCCGTAGAACACGAAAATCAACTTAATTTTGAAATCCGAGCTCTCCTTCAAAAGTTATGCATTGTTGTTAAACTGAGCTTTATCTTCAATTTTGAGATATAACTTGCGATAACTTCTTAGGAAAAGCAAGCAACCGAATATCATGTATACATTTAATGGTTCGCATGCCGTAGAACACGAAAATCAACTTAATTTTGAAATCCGAGCTCTCCTTCAAAAGTTATGCATTGTTGTTAAACTGAGCTTTATCTTCAATTTTGAGATATAACTTGCGATAACTTCTTAGGAAAAGCAAGCAACCGAATATCATGTATACATTTAATGGTTCGCATGCCGTAGAACACGAAAATCAACTTAATTTTGAAATCCGAGCTCTCCTTCAAAAGTTATGCATTGTTGTTAAACTGAGCTTTATCTTCAATTTTGAGATATAACTTGCGATAACTTCTTAGGAAAAGCAAGCAACCGAATATCATGTATACATTTAATGGTTCGCATGCCGTAGAACACGAAAATCAACTTAATTTTGAAATCCGAGCTCTCCTTCAAAAGTTATGCATTGTTGTTAAACTGAGCTTTATCTTCAATTTTGAGATATAACTTGCGATAACTTCTTAGGAAAAGCAAGCAACCGAATATCATGTATACATTTAATGGTTCGCATGCCGTAGAACACGAAAATCAACTTAATTTTGAAATCCGAGCTCTCCTTCAAAAGTTATGCATTGTTGTTAAACTGAGCTTTATCTTCAATTTTGAGATATAACTTGCGATAACTTCTTAGGAAAAGCAAGCAACCGAATATCATGTATACATTTAATGGTTCGCATGCCGTAGAACACGAAAATCAACTTAATTTTGAAATCCGAGCTCTCCTTCAAAAGTTATGCATTGTTGTTAAACTGAGCTTTATCTTCAATTTTGAGATATAACTTGCGATAACTTCTTAGGAAAAGCAAGCAACCGAATATCATGTATACATTTAATGGTTCGCATGCCGTAGAACACGAAAATCAACTTAATTTTGAAATCCGAGCTCTCCTTCAAAAGTTATGCATTGTTGTTAAACTGAGCTTTATCTTCAATTTTGAGATATAACTTGCGATAACTTCTTAGGAAAAGCAAGCAACCGAATATCATGTATACATTTAATGGTTCGCATGCCGTAGAACACGAAAATCAACTTAATTTTGAAATCCGAGCTCTCCTTCAAAAGTTATGCATTGTTGTTAAACTGAGCTTTATCTTCAATTTTGAGATATAACTTGCGATAACTTCTTAGGAAAAGCAAGCAACCGAATATCATGTATACATTTAATGGTTCGCATGCCGTAGAACACGAAAATCAACTTAATTTTGAAATCCGAGCTCTCCTTCAAAAGTTATGCATTGTTGTTAAACTGAGCTTTATCTTCAATTTTGAGATATAACTTGCGATAACTTCTTAGGAAAAGCAAGCAACCGAATATCATGTATACATTTAATGGTTCGCATGCCGTAGAACACGAAAATCAACTTAATTTTGAAATCCGAGCTCTCCTTCAAAAGTTATGCATTGTTGTTAAACTGAGCTTTATCTTCAATTTTGAGATATAACTTGCGATAACTTCTTAGGAAAAGCAAGCAACCGAATATCATGTATACATTTAATGGTTCGCATGCCGTAGAACACGAAAATCAACTTAATTTTGAAATCCGAGCTCTCCTTCAAAAGTTATGCATTGTTGTTAAACTGAGCTTTATCTTCAATTTTGAGATATAACTTGCGATAACTTCTTAGGAAAAGCAAGCAACCGAATATCATGTATACATTTAATGGTTCGCATGCCGTAGAACACGAAAATCAACTTAATTTTGAAATCCGAGCTCTCCTTCAAAAGTTATGCATTGTTGTTAAACTGAGCTTTATCTTCAATTTTGAGATATAACTTGCGATAACTTCTTAGGAAAAGCAAGCAACCGAATATCATGTATACATTTAATGGTTCGCATGCCGTAGAACACGAAAATCAACTTAATTTTGAAATCCGAGCTCTCCTTCAAAAGTTATGCATTGTTGTTAAACTGAGCTTTATCTTCAATTTTGAGATATAACTTGCGATAACTTCTTAGGAAAAGCAAGCAACCGAATATCATGTATACATTTAATGGTTCGCATGCCGTAGAACACGAAAATCAACTTAATTTTGAAATCCGAGCTCTCCTTCAAAAGTTATGCATTGTTGTTAAACTGAGCTTTATCTTCAATTTTGAGATATAACTTGCGATAACTTCTTAGGAAAAGCAAGCAACCGAATATCATGTATACATTTAATGGTTCGCATGCCGTAGAACACGAAAATCAACTTAATTTTGAAATCCGAGCTCTCCTTCAAAAGTTATGCATTGTTGTTAAACTGAGCTTTATCTTCAATTTTGAGATATAACTTGCGATAACTTCTTAGGAAAAGCAAGCAACCGAATATCATGTATACATTTAATGGTTCGCATGCCGTAGAACACGAAAATCAACTTAATTTTGAAATCCGAGCTCTCCTTCAAAAGTTATGCATTGTTGTTAAACTGAGCTTTATCTTCAATTTTGAGATATAACTTGCGATAACTTCTTAGGAAAAGCAAGCAACCGAATATCATGTATACATTTAATGGTTCGCATGCCGTAGAACACGAAAATCAACTTAATTTTGAAATCCGAGCTCTCCTTCAAAAGTTATGCATTGTTGTTAAACTGAGCTTTATCTTCAATTTTGAGATATAACTTGCGATAACTTCTTAGGAAAAGCAAGCAACCGAATATCATGTATACATTTAATGGTTCGCATGCCGTAGAACACGAAAATCAACTTAATTTTGAAATCCGAGCTCTCCTTCAAAAGTTATGCATTGTTGTTAAACTGAGCTTTATCTTCAATTTTGAGATATAACTTGCGATAACTTCTTAGGAAAAGCAAGCAACCGAATATCATGTATACATTTAATGGTTCGCATGCCGTAGAACACGAAAATCAACTTAATTTTGAAATCCGAGCTCTCCTTCAAAAGTTATGCATTGTTGTTAAACTGAGCTTTATCTTCAATTTTGAGATATAACTTGCGATAACTTCTTAGGAAAAGCAAGCAACCGAATATCATGTATACATTTAATGGTTCGCATGCCGTAGAACACGAAAATCAACTTAATTTTGAAATCCGAGCTCTCCTTCAAAAGTTATGCATTGTTGTTAAACTGAGCTTTATCTTCAATTTTGAGATATAACTTGCGATAACTTCTTAGGAAAAGCAAGCAACCGAATATCATGTATACATTTAATGGTTCGCATGCCGTAGAACACGAAAATCAACTTAATTTTGAAATCCGAGCTCTCCTTCAAAAGTTATGCATTGTTGTTAAACTGAGCTTTATCTTCAATTTTGAGATATAACTTGCGATAACTTCTTAGGAAAAGCAAGCAACCGAATATCATGTATACATTTAATGGTTCGCATGCCGTAGAACACGAAAATCAACTTAATTTTGAAATCCGAGCTCTCCTTCAAAAGTTATGCATTGTTGTTAAACTGAGCTTTATCTTCAATTTTGAGATATAACTTGCGATAACTTCTTAGGAAAAGCAAGCAACCGAATATCATGTATACATTTAATGGTTCGCATGCCGTAGAACACGAAAATCAACTTAATTTTGAAATCCGAGCTCTCCTTCAAAAGTTATGCATTGTTGTTAAACTGAGCTTTATCTTCAATTTTGAGATATAACTTGCGATAACTTCTTAGGAAAAGCAAGCAACCGAATATCATGTATACATTTAATGGTTCGCATGCCGTAGAACACGAAAATCAACTTAATTTTGAAATCCGAGCTCTCCTTCAAAAGTTATGCATTGTTGTTAAACTGAGCTTTATCTTCAATTTTGAGATATAACTTGCGATAACTTCTTAGGAAAAGCAAGCAACCGAATATCATGTATACATTTAATGGTTCGCATGCCGTAGAACACGAAAATCAACTTAATTTTGAAATCCGAGCTCTCCTTCAAAAGTTATGCATTGTTGTTAAACTGAGCTTTATCTTCAATTTTGAGATATAACTTGCGATAACTTCTTAGGAAAAGCAAGCAACCGAATATCATGTATACATTTAATGGTTCGCATGCCGTAGAACACGAAAATCAACTTAATTTTGAAATCCGAGCTCTCCTTCAAAAGTTATGCATTGTTGTTAAACTGAGCTTTATCTTCAATTTTGAGATATAACTTGCGATAACTTCTTAGGAAAAGCAAGCAACCGAATATCATGTATACATTTAATGGTTCGCATGCCGTAGAACACGAAAATCAACTTAATTTTGAAATCCGAGCTCTCCTTCAAAAGTTATGCATTGTTGTTAAACTGAGCTTTATCTTCAATTTTGAGATATAACTTGCGATAACTTCTTAGGAAAAGCAAGCAACCGAATATCATGTATACATTTAATGGTTCGCATGCCGTAGAACACGAAAATCAACTTAATTTTGAAATCCGAGCTCTCCTTCAAAAGTTATGCATTGTTGTTAAACTGAGCTTTATCTTCAATTTTGAGATATAACTTGCGATAACTTCTTAGGAAAAGCAAGCAACCGAATATCATGTATACATTTAATGGTTCGCATGCCGTAGAACACGAAAATCAACTTAATTTTGAAATCCGAGCTCTCCTTCAAAAGTTATGCATTGTTGTTAAACTGAGCTTTATCTTCAATTTTGAGATATAACTTGCGATAACTTCTTAGGAAAAGCAAGCAACCGAATATCATGTATACATTTAATGGTTCGCATGCCGTAGAACACGAAAATCAACTTAATTTTGAAATCCGAGCTCTCCTTCAAAAGTTATGCATTGTTGTTAAACTGAGCTTTATCTTCAATTTTGAGATATAACTTGCGATAACTTCTTAGGAAAAGCAAGCAACCGAATATCATGTATACATTTAATGGTTCGCATGCCGTAGAACACGAAAATCAACTTAATTTTGAAATCCGAGCTCTCCTTCAAAAGTTATGCATTGTTGTTAAACTGAGCTTTATCTTCAATTTTGAGATATAACTTGCGATAACTTCTTAGGAAAAGCAAGCAACCGAATATCATGTATACATTTAATGGTTCGCATGCCGTAGAACACGAAAATCAACTTAATTTTGAAATCCGAGCTCTCCTTCAAAAGTTATGCATTGTTGTTAAACTGAGCTTTATCTTCAATTTTGAGATATAACTTGCGATAACTTCTTAGGAAAAGCAAGCAACCGAATATCATGTATACATTTAATGGTTCGCATGCCGTAGAACACGAAAATCAACTTAATTTTGAAATCCGAGCTCTCCTTCAAAAGTTATGCATTGTTGTTAAACTGAGCTTTATCTTCAATTTTGAGATATAACTTGCGATAACTTCTTAGGAAAAGCAAGCAACCGAATATCATGTATACATTTAATGGTTCGCATGCCGTAGAACACGAAAATCAACTTAATTTTGAAATCCGAGCTCTCCTTCAAAAGTTATGCATTGTTGTTAAACTGAGCTTTATCTTCAATTTTGAGATATAACTTGCGATAACTTCTTAGGAAAAGCAAGCAACCGAATATCATGTATACATTTAATGGTTCGCATGCCGTAGAACACGAAAATCAACTTAATTTTGAAATCCGAGCTCTCCTTCAAAAGTTATGCATTGTTGTTAAACTGAGCTTTATCTTCAATTTTGAGATATAACTTGCGATAACTTCTTAGGAAAAGCAAGCAACCGAATATCATGTATACATTTAATGGTTCGCATGCCGTAGAACACGAAAATCAACTTAATTTTGAAATCCGAGCTCTCCTTCAAAAGTTATGCATTGTTGTTAAACTGAGCTTTATCTTCAATTTTGAGATATAACTTGCGATAACTTCTTAGGAAAAGCAAGCAACCGAATATCATGTATACATTTAATGGTTCGCATGCCGTAGAACACGAAAATCAACTTAATTTTGAAATCCGAGCTCTCCTTCAAAAGTTATGCATTGTTGTTAAACTGAGCTTTATCTTCAATTTTGAGATATAACTTGCGATAACTTCTTAGGAAAAGCAAGCAACCGAATATCATGTATACATTTAATGGTTCGCATGCCGTAGAACACGAAAATCAACTTAATTTTGAAATCCGAGCTCTCCTTCAAAAGTTATGCATTGTTGTTAAACTGAGCTTTATCTTCAATTTTGAGATATAACTTGCGATAACTTCTTAGGAAAAGCAAGCAACCGAATATCATGTATACATTTAATGGTTCGCATGCCGTAGAACACGAAAATCAACTTAATTTTGAAATCCGAGCTCTCCTTCAAAAGTTATGCATTGTTGTTAAACTGAGCTTTATCTTCAATTTTGAGATATAACTTGCGATAACTTCTTAGGAAAAGCAAGCAACCGAATATCATGTATACATTTAATGGTTCGCATGCCGTAGAACACGAAAATCAACTTAATTTTGAAATCCGAGCTCTCCTTCAAAAGTTATGCATTGTTGTTAAACTGAGCTTTATCTTCAATTTTGAGATATAACTTGCGATAACTTCTTAGGAAAAGCAAGCAACCGAATATCATGTATACATTTAATGGTTCGCATGCCGTAGAACACGAAAATCAACTTAATTTTGAAATCCGAGCTCTCCTTCAAAAGTTATGCATTGTTGTTAAACTGAGCTTTATCTTCAATTTTGAGATATAACTTGCGATAACTTCTTAGGAAAAGCAAGCAACCGAATATCATGTATACATTTAATGGTTCGCATGCCGTAGAACACGAAAATCAACTTAATTTTGAAATCCGAGCTCTCCTTCAAAAGTTATGCATTGTTGTTAAACTGAGCTTTATCTTCAATTTTGAGATATAACTTGCGATAACTTCTTAGGAAAAGCAAGCAACCGAATATCATGTATACATTTAATGGTTCGCATGCCGTAGAACACGAAAATCAACTTAATTTTGAAATCCGAGCTCTCCTTCAAAAGTTATGCATTGTTGTTAAACTGAGCTTTATCTTCAATTTTGAGATATAACTTGCGATAACTTCTTAGGAAAAGCAAGCAACCGAATATCATGTATACATTTAATGGTTCGCATGCCGTAGAACACGAAAATCAACTTAATTTTGAAATCCGAGCTCTCCTTCAAAAGTTATGCATTGTTGTTAAACTGAGCTTTATCTTCAATTTTGAGATATAACTTGCGATAACTTCTTAGGAAAAGCAAGCAACCGAATATCATGTATACATTTAATGGTTCGCATGCCGTAGAACACGAAAATCAACTTAATTTTGAAATCCGAGCTCTCCTTCAAAAGTTATGCATTGTTGTTAAACTGAGCTTTATCTTCAATTTTGAGATATAACTTGCGATAACTTCTTAGGAAAAGCAAGCAACCGAATATCATGTATACATTTAATGGTTCGCATGCCGTAGAACACGAAAATCAACTTAATTTTGAAATCCGAGCTCTCCTTCAAAAGTTATGCATTGTTGTTAAACTGAGCTTTATCTTCAATTTTGAGATATAACTTGCGATAACTTCTTAGGAAAAGCAAGCAACCGAATATCATGTATACATTTAATGGTTCGCATGCCGTAGAACACGAAAATCAACTTAATTTTGAAATCCGAGCTCTCCTTCAAAAGTTATGCATTGTTGTTAAACTGAGCTTTATCTTCAATTTTGAGATATAACTTGCGATAACTTCTTAGGAAAAGCAAGCAACCGAATATCATGTATACATTTAATGGTTCGCATGCCGTAGAACACGAAAATCAACTTAATTTTGAAATCCGAGCTCTCCTTCAAAAGTTATGCATTGTTGTTAAACTGAGCTTTATCTTCAATTTTGAGATATAACTTGCGATAACTTCTTAGGAAAAGCAAGCAACCGAATATCATGTATACATTTAATGGTTCGCATGCCGTAGAACACGAAAATCAACTTAATTTTGAAATCCGAGCTCTCCTTCAAAAGTTATGCATTGTTGTTAAACTGAGCTTTATCTTCAATTTTGAGATATAACTTGCGATAACTTCTTAGGAAAAGCAAGCAACCGAATATCATGTATACATTTAATGGTTCGCATGCCGTAGAACACGAAAATCAACTTAATTTTGAAATCCGAGCTCTCCTTCAAAAGTTATGCATTGTTGTTAAACTGAGCTTTATCTTCAATTTTGAGATATAACTTGCGATAACTTCTTAGGAAAAGCAAGCAACCGAATATCATGTATACATTTAATGGTTCGCATGCCGTAGAACACGAAAATCAACTTAATTTTGAAATCCGAGCTCTCCTTCAAAAGTTATGCATTGTTGTTAAACTGAGCTTTATCTTCAATTTTGAGATATAACTTGCGATAACTTCTTAGGAAAAGCAAGCAACCGAATATCATGTATACATTTAATGGTTCGCATGCCGTAGAACACGAAAATCAACTTAATTTTGAAATCCGAGCTCTCCTTCAAAAGTTATGCATTGTTGTTAAACTGAGCTTTATCTTCAATTTTGAGATATAACTTGCGATAACTTCTTAGGAAAAGCAAGCAACCGAATATCATGTATACATTTAATGGTTCGCATGCCGTAGAACACGAAAATCAACTTAATTTTGAAATCCGAGCTCTCCTTCAAAAGTTATGCATTGTTGTTAAACTGAGCTTTATCTTCAATTTTGAGATATAACTTGCGATAACTTCTTAGGAAAAGCAAGCAACCGAATATCATGTATACATTTAATGGTTCGCATGCCGTAGAACACGAAAATCAACTTAATTTTGAAATCCGAGCTCTCCTTCAAAAGTTATGCATTGTTGTTAAACTGAGCTTTATCTTCAATTTTGAGATATAACTTGCGATAACTTCTTAGGAAAAGCAAGCAACCGAATATCATGTATACATTTAATGGTTCGCATGCCGTAGAACACGAAAATCAACTTAATTTTGAAATCCGAGCTCTCCTTCAAAAGTTATGCATTGTTGTTAAACTGAGCTTTATCTTCAATTTTGAGATATAACTTGCGATAACTTCTTAGGAAAAGCAAGCAACCGAATATCATGTATACATTTAATGGTTCGCATGCCGTAGAACACGAAAATCAACTTAATTTTGAAATCCGAGCTCTCCTTCAAAAGTTATGCATTGTTGTTAAACTGAGCTTTATCTTCAATTTTGAGATATAACTTGCGATAACTTCTTAGGAAAAGCAAGCAACCGAATATCATGTATACATTTAATGGTTCGCATGCCGTAGAACACGAAAATCAACTTAATTTTGAAATCCGAGCTCTCCTTCAAAAGTTATGCATTGTTGTTAAACTGAGCTTTATCTTCAATTTTGAGATATAACTTGCGATAACTTCTTAGGAAAAGCAAGCAACCGAATATCATGTATACATTTAATGGTTCGCATGCCGTAGAACACGAAAATCAACTTAATTTTGAAATCCGAGCTCTCCTTCAAAAGTTATGCATTGTTGTTAAACTGAGCTTTATCTTCAATTTTGAGATATAACTTGCGATAACTTCTTAGGAAAAGCAAGCAACCGAATATCATGTATACATTTAATGGTTCGCATGCCGTAGAACACGAAAATCAACTTAATTTTGAAATCCGAGCTCTCCTTCAAAAGTTATGCATTGTTGTTAAACTGAGCTTTATCTTCAATTTTGAGATATAACTTGCGATAACTTCTTAGGAAAAGCAAGCAACCGAATATCATGTATACATTTAATGGTTCGCATGCCGTAGAACACGAAAATCAACTTAATTTTGAAATCCGAGCTCTCCTTCAAAAGTTATGCATTGTTGTTAAACTGAGCTTTATCTTCAATTTTGAGATATAACTTGCGATAACTTCTTAGGAAAAGCAAGCAACCGAATATCATGTATACATTTAATGGTTCGCATGCCGTAGAACACGAAAATCAACTTAATTTTGAAATCCGAGCTCTCCTTCAAAAGTTATGCATTGTTGTTAAACTGAGCTTTATCTTCAATTTTGAGATATAACTTGCGATAACTTCTTAGGAAAAGCAAGCAACCGAATATCATGTATACATTTAATGGTTCGCATGCCGTAGAACACGAAAATCAACTTAATTTTGAAATCCGAGCTCTCCTTCAAAAGTTATGCATTGTTGTTAAACTGAGCTTTATCTTCAATTTTGAGATATAACTTGCGATAACTTCTTAGGAAAAGCAAGCAACCGAATATCATGTATACATTTAATGGTTCGCATGCCGTAGAACACGAAAATCAACTTAATTTTGAAATCCGAGCTCTCCTTCAAAAGTTATGCATTGTTGTTAAACTGAGCTTTATCTTCAATTTTGAGATATAACTTGCGATAACTTCTTAGGAAAAGCAAGCAACCGAATATCATGTATACATTTAATGGTTCGCATGCCGTAGAACACGAAAATCAACTTAATTTTGAAATCCGAGCTCTCCTTCAAAAGTTATGCATTGTTGTTAAACTGAGCTTTATCTTCAATTTTGAGATATAACTTGCGATAACTTCTTAGGAAAAGCAAGCAACCGAATATCATGTATACATTTAATGGTTCGCATGCCGTAGAACACGAAAATCAACTTAATTTTGAAATCCGAGCTCTCCTTCAAAAGTTATGCATTGTTGTTAAACTGAGCTTTATCTTCAATTTTGAGATATAACTTGCGATAACTTCTTAGGAAAAGCAAGCAACCGAATATCATGTATACATTTAATGGTTCGCATGCCGTAGAACACGAAAATCAACTTAATTTTGAAATCCGAGCTCTCCTTCAAAAGTTATGCATTGTTGTTAAACTGAGCTTTATCTTCAATTTTGAGATATAACTTGCGATAACTTCTTAGGAAAAGCAAGCAACCGAATATCATGTATACATTTAATGGTTCGCATGCCGTAGAACACGAAAATCAACTTAATTTTGAAATCCGAGCTCTCCTTCAAAAGTTATGCATTGTTGTTAAACTGAGCTTTATCTTCAATTTTGAGATATAACTTGCGATAACTTCTTAGGAAAAGCAAGCAACCGAATATCATGTATACATTTAATGGTTCGCATGCCGTAGAACACGAAAATCAACTTAATTTTGAAATCCGAGCTCTCCTTCAAAAGTTATGCATTGTTGTTAAACTGAGCTTTATCTTCAATTTTGAGATATAACTTGCGATAACTTCTTAGGAAAAGCAAGCAACCGAATATCATGTATACATTTAATGGTTCGCATGCCGTAGAACACGAAAATCAACTTAATTTTGAAATCCGAGCTCTCCTTCAAAAGTTATGCATTGTTGTTAAACTGAGCTTTATCTTCAATTTTGAGATATAACTTGCGATAACTTCTTAGGAAAAGCAAGCAACCGAATATCATGTATACATTTAATGGTTCGCATGCCGTAGAACACGAAAATCAACTTAATTTTGAAATCCGAGCTCTCCTTCAAAAGTTATGCATTGTTGTTAAACTGAGCTTTATCTTCAATTTTGAGATATAACTTGCGATAACTTCTTAGGAAAAGCAAGCAACCGAATATCATGTATACATTTAATGGTTCGCATGCCGTAGAACACGAAAATCAACTTAATTTTGAAATCCGAGCTCTCCTTCAAAAGTTATGCATTGTTGTTAAACTGAGCTTTATCTTCAATTTTGAGATATAACTTGCGATAACTTCTTAGGAAAAGCAAGCAACCGAATATCATGTATACATTTAATGGTTCGCATGCCGTAGAACACGAAAATCAACTTAATTTTGAAATCCGAGCTCTCCTTCAAAAGTTATGCATTGTTGTTAAACTGAGCTTTATCTTCAATTTTGAGATATAACTTGCGATAACTTCTTAGGAAAAGCAAGCAACCGAATATCATGTATACATTTAATGGTTCGCATGCCGTAGAACACGAAAATCAACTTAATTTTGAAATCCGAGCTCTCCTTCAAAAGTTATGCATTGTTGTTAAACTGAGCTTTATCTTCAATTTTGAGATATAACTTGCGATAACTTCTTAGGAAAAGCAAGCAACCGAATATCATGTATACATTTAATGGTTCGCATGCCGTAGAACACGAAAATCAACTTAATTTTGAAATCCGAGCTCTCCTTCAAAAGTTATGCATTGTTGTTAAACTGAGCTTTATCTTCAATTTTGAGATATAACTTGCGATAACTTCTTAGGAAAAGCAAGCAACCGAATATCATGTATACATTTAATGGTTCGCATGCCGTAGAACACGAAAATCAACTTAATTTTGAAATCCGAGCTCTCCTTCAAAAGTTATGCATTGTTGTTAAACTGAGCTTTATCTTCAATTTTGAGATATAACTTGCGATAACTTCTTAGGAAAAGCAAGCAACCGAATATCATGTATACATTTAATGGTTCGCATGCCGTAGAACACGAAAATCAACTTAATTTTGAAATCCGAGCTCTCCTTCAAAAGTTATGCATTGTTGTTAAACTGAGCTTTATCTTCAATTTTGAGATATAACTTGCGATAACTTCTTAGGAAAAGCAAGCAACCGAATATCATGTATACATTTAATGATTCGCATGCCGTAGAACACTTAATTTTGAAATCCGAGCTCTCCTTCAAAAGAACACGAAAATCAACTTAATTTTGAAATCCGAGCTCTCCTTCAAAAGTTATGCATTGTTGTTAAACTGAGCTTTATCTTCAATTTTGAGATATAACTTGCGATAACTTCTTAGGAAAAGCAAGCAACCGAATATCATGTATACATTTAATGGTTCGCATGCCGTAGAACACGAAAATCAACTTAATTTTGAAATCCGAGCTCTCCTTCAAAAGTTATGCATTGTTGTTAAACTGAGCTTTATCTTCAATTTTGAGATATAACTTGCGATAACTTTTCAGGAAAAGCAAGCAACCGAATATCATGTATACATTTAATGGTTCGCATGCCGTAGAACACGAAAATCAACTTAATTTTGAAATCCGAGCTCTCCTTCAAAAGTTATGCATTGTTGTTAAACTGAGCTTTATCTTCAATTTTGAGATATAACTTGCGATAACTTCTTAGGAAAAGCAAGCAACCGAATATCATGTATACATTTAATGGTTCGCATGCCGTAGAACACGAAAATCAACTTAATTTTGAAATCCGAGCTCTCCTTCAAAAGTTATGCATTGTTGTTAAACTGAGCTTTATCTTCAATTTTGAGATATAACTTGCGATAACTTCTTAGGAAAAGCAAGCAACCGAATATCATGTATACATTTAATGGTTCGCATGCCGTAGAACACGAAAATCAACTTAATTTTGAAATCCGAGCTCTCCTTCAAAAGTTATGCATTGTTGTTAAACTGAGCTTTATCTTCAATTTTGAGATATAACTTGCGATAACTTCTTAGGAAAAGCAAGCAACCGAATATCATGTATACATTTAATGGTTCGCATGCCGTAGAACACGAAAATCAACTTAATTTTGAAATCCGAGCTCTCCTTCAAAAGTTATGCATTGTTGTTAAACTGAGCTTTATCTTCAATTTTGAGATATAACTTGCGATAACTTCTTAGGAAAAGCAAGCAACCGAATATCATGTATACATTTAATGGTTCGCATGCCGTAGAACACGAAAATCAACTTAATTTTGAAATCCGAGCTCTCCTTCAAAAGTTATGCATTGTTGTTAAACTGAGCTTTATCTTCAATTTTGAGATATAACTTGCGATAACTTCTTAGGAAAAGCAAGCAACCGAATATCATGTATACATTTAATGGTTCGCATGCCGTAGAACACGAAAATCAACTTAATTTTGAAATCCGAGCTCTCCTTCAAAAGTTATGCATTGTTGTTAAACTGAGCTTTATCTTCAATTTTGAGATATAACTTGCGATAACTTCTTAGGAAAAGCAAGCAACCGAATATCATGTATACATTTAATGGTTCGCATGCCGTAGAACACGAAAATCAACTTAATTTTGAAATCCGAGCTCTCCTTCAAAAGTTATGCATTGTTGTTAAACTGAGCTTTATCTTCAATTTTGAGATATAACTTGCGATAACTTCTTAGGAAAAGCAAGCAACCGAATATCATGTATACATTTAATGGTTCGCATGCCGTAGAACACGAAAATCAACTTAATTTTGAAATCCGAGCTCTCCTTCAAAAGTTATGCATTGTTGTTAAACTGAGCTTTATCTTCAATTTTGAGATATAACTTGCGATAACTTCTTAGGAAAAGCAAGCAACCGAATATCATGTATACATTTAATGGTTCGCATGCCGTAGAACACGAAAATCAACTTAATTTTGAAATCCGAGCTCTCCTTCAAAAGTTATGCATTGTTGTTAAACTGAGCTTTATCTTCAATTTTGAGATATAACTTGCGATAACTTCTTAGGAAAAGCAAGCAACCGAATATCATGTATACATTTAATGGTTCGCATGCCGTAGAACACGAAAATCAACTTAATTTTGAAATCCGAGCTCTCCTTCAAAAGTTATGCATTGTTGTTAAACTGAGCTTTATCTTCAATTTTGAGATATAACTTGCGATAACTTCTTAGGAAAAGCAAGCAACCGAATATCATGTATACATTTAATGGTTCGCATGCCGTAGAACACGAAAATCAACTTAATTTTGAAATCCGAGCTCTCCTTCAAAAGTTATGCATTGTTGTTAAACTGAGCTTTATCTTCAATTTTGAGATATAACTTGCGATAACTTCTTAGGAAAAGCAAGCAACCGAATATCATGTATACATTTAATGGTTCGCATGCCGTAGAACACGAAAATCAACTTAATTTTGAAATCCGAGCTCTCCTTCAAAAGTTATGCATTGTTGTTAAACTGAGCTTTATCTTCAATTTTGAGATATAACTTGCGATAACTTCTTAGGAAAAGCAAGCAACCGAATATCATGTATACATTTAATGGTTCGCATGCCGTAGAACACGAAAATCAACTTAATTTTGAAATCCGAGCTCTCCTTCAAAAGTTATGCATTGTTGTTAAACTGAGCTTTATCTTCAATTTTGAGATATAACTTGCGATAACTTCTTAGGAAAAGCAAGCAACCGAATATCATGTATACATTTAATGGTTCGCATGCCGTAGAACACGAAAATCAACTTAATTTTGAAATCCGAGCTCTCCTTCAAAAGTTATGCATTGTTGTTAAACTGAGCTTTATCTTCAATTTTGAGATATAACTTGCGATAACTTCTTAGGAAAAGCAAGCAACCGAATATCATGTATACATTTAATGGTTCGCATGCCGCTAGAACACGAAAATCAACTTAATTTTGAAATCCGAGCTCTCCTTCAAAAGTTATGCATTGTTGTTAAACTGAGCTTTATCTTCAATTTTGAGATATAACTTGCGATAACTTCTTAGGAAAAGCAAGCAACCGAATATCATGTATACATTTAATGGTTCGCATGCCGTAGAACACGAAAATCAACTTAATTTTGAAATCCGAGCTCTCCTTCAAAAGTTATGCATTGTTGTTAAACTGAGCTTTATCTTCAATTTTGAGATATAACTTGCGATAACTTCTTAGGAAAAGCAAGCAACCGAATATCATGTATACATTTAATGGTTCGCATGCCGTAGAACACGAAAATCAACTTAATTTTGAAATCCGAGCTCTCCTTCAAAAGTTATGCATTGTTGTTAAACTGAGCTTTATCTTCAATTTTGAGATATAACTTGCGATAACTTCTTAGGAAAAGCAAGCAACCGAATATCATGTATACATTTAATGGTTCGCATGCCGTAGAACACGAAAATCAACTTAATTTTGAAATCCGAGCTCTCCTTCAAAAGTTATGCATTGTTGTTAAACTGAGCTTTATCTTCAATTTTGAGATATAACTTGCGATAACTTCTTAGGAAAAGCAAGCAACCGAATATCATGTATACATTTAATGGTTCGCATGCCGTAGAACACGAAAATCAACTTAATTTTGAAATCCGAGCTCTCCTTCAAAAGTTATGCATTGTTGTTAAACTGAGCTTTATCTTCAATTTTGAGATATAACTTGCGATAACTTCTTAGGAAAAGCAAGCAACCGAATATCATGTATACATTTAATGGTTCGCATGCCGTAGAACACGAAAATCAACTTAATTTTGAAATCCGAGCTCTCCTTCAAAAGTTATGCATTGTTGTTAAACTGAGCTTTATCTTCAATTTTGAGATATAACTTGCGATAACTTCTTAGGAAAAGCAAGCAACCGAATATCATGTATACATTTAATGGTTCGCATGCCGTAGAACACGAAAATCAACTTAATTTTGAAATCCGAGCTCTCCTTCAAAAGTTATGCATTGTTGTTAAACTGAGCTTTATCTTCAATTTTGAGATATAACTTGCGATAACTTCTTAGGAAAAGCAAGCAACCGAATATCATGTATACATTTAATGGTTCGCATGCCGTAGAACACGAAAATCAACTTAATTTTGAAATCCGAGCTCTCCTTCAAAAGTTATGCATTGTTGTTAAACTGAGCTTTATCTTCAATTTTGAGATATAACTTGCGATAACTTCTTAGGAAAAGCAAGCAACCGAATATCATGTATACATTTAATGGTTCGCATGCCGTAGAACACGAAAATCAACTTAATTTTGAAATCCGAGCTCTCCTTCAAAAGTTATGCATTGTTGTTAAACTGAGCTTTATCTTCAATTTTGAGATATAACTTGCGATAACTTCTTAGGAAAAGCAAGCAACCGAATATCATGTATACATTTAATGGTTCGCATGCCGTAGAACACGAAAATCAACTTAATTTTGAAATCCGAGCTCTCCTTCAAAAGTTATGCATTGTTGTTAAACTGAGCTTTATCTTCAATTTTGAGATATAACTTGCGATAACTTCTTAGGAAAAGCAAGCAACCGAATATCATGTATACATTTAATGGTTCGCATGCCGTAGAACACGAAAATCAACTTAATTTTGAAATCCGAGCTCTCCTTCAAAAGTTATGCATTGTTGTTAAACTGAGCTTTATCTTCAATTTTGAGATATAACTTGCGATAACTTCTTAGGAAAAGCAAGCAACCGAATATCATGTATACATTTAATGGTTCGCATGCCGTAGAACACGAAAATCAACTTAATTTTGAAATCCGAGCTCTCCTTCAAAAGTTATGCATTGTTGTTAAACTGAGCTTTATCTTCAATTTTGAGATATAACTTGCGATAACTTCTTAGGAAAAGCAAGCAACCGAATATCATGTATACATTTAATGGTTCGCATGCCGTAGAACACGAAAATCAACTTAATTTTGAAATCCGAGCTCTCCTTCAAAAGTTATGCATTGTTGTTAAACTGAGCTTTATCTTCAATTTTGAGATATAACTTGCGATAACTTCTTAGGAAAAGCAAGCAACCGAATATCATGTATACATTTAATGGTTCGCATGCCGTAGAACACGAAAATCAACTTAATTTTGAAATCCGAGCTCTCCTTCAAAAGTTATGCATTGTTGTTAAACTGAGCTTTATCTTCAATTTTGAGATATAACTTGCGATAACTTCTTAGGAAAAGCAAGCAACCGAATATCATGTATACATTTAATGGTTCGCATGCCGTAGAACACGAAAATCAACTTAATTTTGAAATCCGAGCTCTCCTTCAAAAGTTATGCATTGTTGTTAAACTGAGCTTTATCTTCAATTTTGAGATATAACTTGCGATAACTTCTTAGGAAAAGCAAGCAACCGAATATCATGTATACATTTAATGGTTCGCATGCCGTAGAACACGAAAATCAACTTAATTTTGAAATCCGAGCTCTCCTTCAAAAGTTATGCATTGTTGTTAAACTGAGCTTTATCTTCAATTTTGAGATATAACTTGCGATAACTTCTTAGGAAAAGCAAGCAACCGAATATCATGTATACATTTAATGGTTCGCATGCCGTAGAACACGAAAATCAACTTAATTTTGAAATCCGAGCTCTCCTTCAAAAGTTATGCATTGTTGTTAAACTGAGCTTTATCTTCAATTTTGAGATATAACTTGCGATAACTTCTTAGGAAAAGCAAGCAACCGAATATCATGTATACATTTAATGGTTCGCATGCCGTAGAACACGAAAATCAACTTAATTTTGAAATCCGAGCTCTCCTTCAAAAGTTATGCATTGTTGTTAAACTGAGCTTTATCTTCAATTTTGAGATATAACTTGCGATAACTTCTTAGGAAAAGCAAGCAACCGAATATCATGTATACATTTAATGGTTCGCATGCCGTAGAACACGAAAATCAACTTAATTTTGAAATCCGAGCTCTCCTTCAAAAGTTATGCATTGTTGTTAAACTGAGCTTTATCTTCAATTTTGAGATATAACTTGCGATAACTTCTTAGGAAAAGCAAGCAACCGAATATCATGTATACATTTAATGGTTCGCATGCCGTAGAACACGAAAATCAACTTAATTTTGAAATCCGAGCTCTCCTTCAAAAGTTATGCATTGTTGTTAAACTGAGCTTTATCTTCAATTTTGAGATATAACTTGCGATAACTTCTTAGGAAAAGCAAGCAACCGAATATCATGTATACATTTAATGGTTCGCATGCCGTAGAACACGAAAATCAACTTAATTTTGAAATCCGAGCTCTCCTTCAAAAGTTATGCATTGTTGTTAAACTGAGCTTTATCTTCAATTTTGAGATATAACTTGCGATAACTTCTTAGGAAAAGCAAGCAACCGAATATCATGTATACATTTAATGGTTCGCATGCCGTAGAACACGAAAATCAACTTAATTTTGAAATCCGAGCTCTCCTTCAAAAGTTATGCATTGTTGTTAAACTGAGCTTTATCTTCAATTTTGAGATATAACTTGCGATAACTTCTTAGGAAAAGCAAGCAACGAATATCATGTATACATTTAATGGTTCGCATGCCGTAGAACACGAAAATCAACTTAATTTTGAAATCCGAGCTCTCCTTCAAAAGTTATGCATTGTTGTTAAACTGAGCTTTATCTTCAATTTTGAGATATAACTTGCGATAACTTCTTAGGAAAAGCAAGCAACCGAATATCATGTATACATTTAATGGTTCGCATGCCGTAGAACACGAAAATCAACTTAATTTTGAAATCCGAGCTCTCCTTCAAAAGTTATGCATTGTTGTTAAACTGAGCTTTATCTTCAATTTTGAGATATAACTTGCGATAACTTCTTAGGAAAAGCAAGCAACCGAATATCATGTATACATTTAATGGTTCGCATGCCGTAGAACACGAAAATCAACTTAATTTTGAAATCCGAGCTCTCCTTCAAAAGTTATGCATTGTTGTTAAACTGAGCTTTATCTTCAATTTTGAGATATAACTTGCGATAACTTCTTAGGAAAAGCAAGCAACCGAATATCATGTATACATTTAATGGTTCGCATGCCGTAGAACACGAAAATCAACTTAATTTTGAAATCCGAGCTCTCCTTCAAAAGTTATGCATTGTTGTTAAACTGAGCTTTATCTTCAATTTTGAGATATAACTTGCGATAACTTCTTAGGAAAAGCAAGCAACCGAATATCATGTATACATTTAATGGTTCGCATGCCGTAGAACACGAAAATCAACTTAATTTTGAAATCCGAGCTCTCCTTCAAAAGTTATGCATTGTTGTTAAACTGAGCTTTATCTTCAATTTTGAGATATAACTTGCGATAACTTCTTAGGAAAAGCAAGCAACCGAATATCATGTATACATTTAATGGTTCGCATGCCGTAGAACACGAAAATCAACTTAATTTTGAAATCCGAGCTCTCCTTCAAAAGTTATGCATTGTTGTTAAACTGAGCTTTATCTTCAATTTTGAGATATAACTTGCGATAACTTCTTAGGAAAAGCAAGCAACCGAATATCATGTATACATTTAATGGTTCGCATGCCGTAGAACACGAAAATCAACTTAATTTTGAAATCCGAGCTCTCCTTCAAAAGTTATGCATTGTTGTTAAACTGAGCTTTATCTTCAATTTTGAGATATAACTTGCGATAACTTCTTAGGAAAAGCAAGCAACCGAATATCATGTATACATTTAATGGTTCGCATGCCGTAGAACACGAAAATCAACTTAATTTTGAAATCCGAGCTCTCCTTCAAAAGTTATGCATTGTTGTTAAACTGAGCTTTATCTTCAATTTTGAGATATAACTTGCGATAACTTCTTAGGAAAAGCAAGCAACCGAATATCATGTATACATTTAATGGTTCGCATGCCGTAGAACACGAAAATCAACTTAATTTTGAAATCCGAGCTCTCCTTCAAAAGTTATGCATTGTTGTTAAACTGAGCTTTATCTTCAATTTTGAGATATAACTTGCGATAACTTCTTAGGAAAAGCAAGCAACCGAATATCATGTATACATTTAATGGTTCGCATGCCGTAGAACACGAAAATCAACTTAATTTTGAAATCCGAGCTCTCCTTCAAAAGTTATGCATTGTTGTTAAACTGAGCTTTATCTTCAATTTTGAGATATAACTTGCGATAACTTCTTAGGAAAAGCAAGCAACCGAATATCATGTATACATTTAATGGTTCGCATGCCGTAGAACACGAAAATCAACTTAATTTTGAAATCCGAGCTCTCCTTCAAAAGTTATGCATTGTTGTTAAACTGAGCTTTATCTTCAATTTTGAGATATAACTTGCGATAACTTCTTAGGAAAAGCAAGCAACCGAATATCATGTATACATTTAATGGTTCGCATGCCGTAGAACACGAAAATCAACTTAATTTTGAAATCCGAGCTCTCCTTCAAAAGTTATGCATTGTTGTTAAACTGAGCTTTATCTTCAATTTTGAGATATAACTTGCGATAACTTCTTAGGAAAAGCAAGCAACCGAATTCATGTATACATTTAATGGTTCGCATGCCGTAGAACACGAAAATCAACTTAATTTTGAAATCCGAGCTCTCCTTCAAAAGTTATGCATTGTTGTTAAACTGAGCTTTATCTTCAATTTTGAGATATAACTTGCGATAACTTCTTAGGAAAAGCAAGCAACCGAATATCATGTATACATTTAATGGTTCGCATGCCGTAGAACACGAAAATCAACTTAATTTTGAAATCCGAGCTCTCCTTCAAAAGTTATGCATTGTTGTTAAACTGAGCTTTATCTTCAATTTTGAGATATAACTTGCGATAACTTCTTAGGAAAAGCAAGCAACCGAATATCATGTATACATTTAATGGTTCGCATGCCGTAGAACACGAAAATCAACTTAATTTTGAAATCCGAGCTCTCCTTCAAAAGTTATGCATTGTTGTTAAACTGAGCTTTATCTTCAATTTTGAGATATAACTTGCGATAACTTCTTAGGAAAAGCAAGCAACCGAATATCATGTATACATTTAATGGTTCGCATGCCGTAGAACACGAAAATCAACTTAATTTTGAAATCCGAGCTCTCCTTCAAAAGTTATGCATTGTTGTTAAACTGAGCTTTATCTTCAATTTTGAGATATAACTTGCGATAACTTCTTAGGAAAAGCAAGCAACCGAATATCATGTATACATTTAATGGTTCGCATGCCGTAGAACACGAAAATCAACTTAATTTTGAAATCCGAGCTCTCCTTCAAAAGTTATGCATTGTTGTTAAACTGAGCTTTATCTTCAATTTTGAGATATAACTTGCGATAACTTCTTAGGAAAAGCAAGCAACCGAATATCATGTATACATTTAATGGTTCGCATGCCGTAGAACACGAAAATCAACTTAATTTTGAAATCCGAGCTCTCCTTCAAAAGTTATGCATTGTTGTTAAACTGAGCTTTATCTTCAATTTTGAGATATAACTTGCGATAACTTCTTAGGAAAAGCAAGCAACCGAATATCATGTATACATTTAATGGTTCGCATGCCGTAGAACACGAAAATCAACTTAATTTTGAAATCCGAGCTCTCCTTCAAAAGTTATGCATTGTTGTTAAACTGAGCTTTATCTTCAATTTTGAGATATAACTTGCGATAACTTCTTAGGAAAAGCAAGCAACCGAATATCATGTATACATTTAATGGTTCGCATGCCGTAGAACACGAAAATCAACTTAATTTTGAAATCCGAGCTCTCCTTCAAAAGTTATGCATTGTTGTTAAACTGAGCTTTATCTTCAATTTTGAGATATAACTTGCGATAACTTCTTAGGAAAAGCAAGCAACCGAATATCATGTATACATTTAATGGTTCGCATGCCGTAGAACACGAAAATCAACTTAATTTTGAAATCCGAGCTCTCCTTCAAAAGTTATGCATTGTTGTTAAACTGAGCTTTATCTTCAATTTTGAGATATAACTTGCGATAACTTCTTAGGAAAAGCAAGCAACCGAATATCATGTATACATTTAATGGTTCGCATGCCGTAGAACACGAAAATCAACTTAATTTTGAAATCCGAGCTCTCCTTCAAAAGTTATGCATTGTTGTTAAACTGAGCTTTATCTTCAATTTTGAGATATAACTTGCGATAACTTCTTAGGAAAAGCAAGCAACCGAATATCATGTATACATTTAATGGTTCGCATGCCGTAGAACACGAAAATCAACTTAATTTTGAAATCCGAGCTCTCCTTCAAAAGTTATGCATTGTTGTTAAACTGAGCTTTATCTTCAATTTTGAGATATAACTTGCGATAACTTCTTAGGAAAAGCAAGCAACCGAATATCATGTATACATTTAATGGTTCGCATGCCGTAGAACACGAAAATCAACTTAATTTTGAAATCCGAGCTCTCCTTCAAAAGTTATGCATTGTTGTTAAACTGAGCTTTATCTTCAATTTTGAGATATAACTTGCGATAACTTCTTAGGAAAAGCAAGCAACCGAATATCATGTATACATTTAATGGTTCGCATGCCGTAGAACACGAAAATCAACTTAATTTTGAAATCCGAGCTCTCCTTCAAAAGTTATGCATTGTTGTTAAACTGAGCTTTATCTTCAATTTTGAGATATAACTTGCGATAACTTCTTAGGAAAAGCAAGCAACCGAATATCATGTATACATTTAATGGTTCGCATGCCGTAGAACACGAAAATCAACTTAATTTTGAAATCCGAGCTCTCCTTCAAAAGTTATGCATTGTTGTTAAACTGAGCTTTATCTTCAATTTTGAGATATAACTTGCGATAACTTCTTAGGAAAAGCAAGCAACCGAATATCATGTATACATTTAATGGTTCGCATGCCGTAGAACACGAAAATCAACTTAATTTTGAAATCCGAGCTCTCCTTCAAAAGTTATGCATTGTTGTTAAACTGAGCTTTATCTTCAATTTTGAGATATAACTTGCGATAACTTCTTAGGAAAAGCAAGCAACCGAATATCATGTATACATTTAATGGTTCGCATGCCGTAGAACACGAAAATCAACTTAATTTTGAAATCCGAGCTCTCCTTCAAAAGTTATGCATTGTTGTTAAACTGAGCTTTATCTTCAATTTTGAGATATAACTTGCGATAACTTCTTAGGAAAAGCAAGCAACCGAATATCATGTATACATTTAATGGTTCGCATGCCGTAGAACACGAAAATCAACTTAATTTTGAAATCCGAGCTCTCCTTCAAAAGTTGTTAAACTGAGCTTTATCTTCAATTTTGAGATATAACTTGCGATAACTTCTTAGGAAAAGCAAGCAACCGAATATCATGTATACATTTAATGGTTCGCATGCCGTAGAACACGAAAATCAACTTAATTTTGAAATCCGAGCTCTCCTTCAAAAGTTATGCATTGTTGTTAAACTGAGCTTTATCTTCAATTTTGAGATATAACTTGCGATAACTTCTTAGGAAAAGCAAGCAACCGAATATCATGTATACATTTAATGGTTCGCATGCCGTAGAACACGAAAATCAACTTAATTTTGAAATCCGAGCTCTCCTTCAAAAGTTATGCATTGTTGTTAAACTGAGCTTTATCTTCAATTTTGAGATATAACTTGCGATAACTTCTTAGGAAAAGCAAGCAACCGAATATCATGTATACATTTAATGGTTCGCATGCCGTAGAACACGAAAATCAACTTAATTTTGAAATCCGAGCTCTCCTTCAAAAGTTATGCATTGTTGTTAAACTGAGCTTTATCTTCAATTTTGAGATATAACTTGCGATAACTTCTTAGGAAAAGCAAGCAACCGAATATCATGTATACATTTAATGGTTCGCATGCCGTAGAACACGAAAATCAACTTAATTTTGAAATCCGAGCTCTCCTTCAAAAGTTATGCATTGTTGTTAAACTGAGCTTTATCTTCAATTTTGAGATATAACTTGCGATAACTTCTTAGGAAAAGCAAGCAACCGAATATCATGTATACATTTAATGGTTCGCATGCCGTAGAACACGAAAATCAACTTAATTTTGAAATCCGAGCTCTCCTTCAAAAGTTATGCATTGTTGTTAAACTGAGCTTTATCTTCAATTTTGAGATATAACTTGCGATAACTTCTTAGGAAAAGCAAGCAACCGAATATCATGTATACATTTAATGGTTCGCATGCCGTAGAACACGAAAATCAACTTAATTTTGAAATCCGAGCTCTCCTTCAAAAGTTATGCATTGTTGTTAAACTGAGCTTTATCTTCAATTTTGAGATATAACTTGCGATAACTTCTTAGGAAAAGCAAGCAACCGAATATCATGTATACATTTAATGGTTCGCATGCCGTAGAACACGAAAATCAACTTAATTTTGAAATCCGAGCTCTCCTTCAAAAGTTATGCATTGTTGTTAAACTGAGCTTTATCTTCAATTTTGAGATATAACTTGCGATAACTTCTTAGGGAAAAGCAAGCAACCGAATATCATGTATACATTTAATGGTTCGCATGCCGTAGAACACGAAAATCAACTTAATTTTGAAATCAGAGCTCTCCTTCAAAAGTTATGCATTGTTGTTAAACTGAGCTTTATCTTCAATTTTGAGATATAACTTGCGATAACTTCTTAGGAAAAGCAAGCAACCGAATATCATGTATACATTTAATGGTTCGCATGCCGTAGAACACGAAAATCAACTTAATTTTGAAATCCGAGCTCTCCTTCAAAAGTTATGCATTGTTGTTAAACTGAGCTTTATCTTCAATTTTGAGATATAACTTGCGATAACTTCTTAGGAAAAGCAAGCAACCGAATATCATGTATACATTTAATGGTTCGCATGCCGTAGAACACGAAAATCAACTTAATTTTGAAATCCGAGCTCTCCTTCAAAAGTTATGCATTGTTGTTAAACTGAGCTTTATCTTCAATTTTGAGATATAACTTGCGATAACTTCTTAGGAAAAGCAAGCAACCGAATATCATGTATACATTTAATGGTTCGCATGCCGTAGAACACGAAAATCAACTTAATTTTGAAATCCGAGCTCTCCTTCAAAAGTTATGCATTGTTGTTAAACTGAGCTTTATCTTCAATTTTGAGATATAACTTGCGATAACTTCTTAGGAAAAGCAAGCAACCGACTATCATGTATACATTTAATGGTTCGCATGCCGTAGAACACGAAAATCAACTTAATTTTGAAATCCGAGCTCTCCTTCAAAAGTTATGCATTGTTGTTAAACTGAGCTTTATCTTCAATTTTGAGATATAACTTGCGATAACTTCTTAGGAAAAGCAAGCAACCGAATATCATGTATACATTTAATGGTTCGCATGCCGTAGAACACGAAAATCAACTTAATTTTGAAATCCGAGCTCTCCTTCAAAAGTTATGCATTGTTGTTAAACTGAGCTTTATCTTCAATTTTGAGATATAACTTGCGATAACTTCTTAGGAAAAGCAAGCAACCGAATATCATGTATACATTTAATGGTTCGCATGCCGTAGAACACGAAAATCAACTTAATTTTGAAATCCGAGCTCTCCTTCAAAAGTTATGCATTGTTGTTAAACTGAGCTTTATCTTCAATTTTGAGATATAACTTGCGATAACTTCTTAGGAAAAGCAAGCAACCGAATATCATGTATACATTTAATGGTTCGCATGCCGTAGAACACGAAAATCAACTTAATTTTGAAATCCGAGCTCTCCTTCAAAAGTTATGCATTGTTGTTAAACTGAGCTTTATCTTCAATTTTGAGATATAACTTGCGATAACTTCTTAGGAAAAGCAAGCAACCGAATATCATGTATACATTTAATGGTTCGCATGCCGTAGAACACGAAAATCAACTTAATTTTGAAATCCGAGCTCTCCTTCAAAAGTTATGCATTGTTGTTAAACTGAGCTTTATCTTCAATTTTGAGATATAACTTGCGATAACTTCTTAGGAAAAGCAAGCAACCGAATATCATGTATACATTTAATGGTTCGCATGCCGTAGAACACGAAAATCAACTTAATTTTGAAATCCGAGCTCTCCTTCAAAAGTTATGCATTGTTGTTAAACTGAGCTTTATCTTCAATTTTGAGATATAACTTGCGATAACTTCTTAGGAAAAGCAAGCAACCGAATATCATGTATACATTTAATGGTTCGCATGCCGTAGAACACGAAAATCAACTTAATTTTGAAATCCGAGCTCTCCTTCAAAAGTTATGCATTGTTGTTAAACTGAGCTTTATCTTCAATTTTGAGATATAACTTGCGATAACTTCTTAGGAAAAGCAAGCAACCGAATATCATGTATACATTTAATGGTTCGCATGCCGTAGAACACGAAAATCAACTTAATTTTGAAATCCGAGCTCTCCTTCAAAAGTTATGCATTGTTGTTAAACTGAGCTTTATCTTCAATTTTGAGATATAACTTGCGATAACTTCTTAGGAAAAGCAAGCAACCGAATATCATGTATACATTTAATGGTTCGCATGCCGTAGAACACGAAAATCAACTTAATTTTGAAATCCGAGCTCTCCTTCAAAAGTTATGCATTGTTGTTAAACTGAGCTTTATCTTCAATTTTGAGATATAACTTGCGATAACTTCTTAGGAAAAGCAAGCAACCGAATATCATGTATACATTTAATGGTTCGCATGCCGTAGAACACGAAAATCAACTTAATTTTGAAATCCGAGCTCTCCTTCAAAAGTTATGCATTGTTGTTAAACTGAGCTTTATCTTCAATTTTGAGATATAACTTGCGATAACTTCTTAGGAAAAGCAAGCAACCGAATATCATGTATACATTTAATGGTTCGCATGCCGTAGAACACGAAAATCAACTTAATTTTGAAATCCGAGCTCTCCTTCAAAAGTTATGCATTGTTGTTAAACTGAGCTTTATCTTCAATTTTGAGATATAACTTGCGATAACTTCTTAGGAAAAGCAAGCAACCGAATATCATGTATACATTTAATGGTTCGCATGCCGTAGAACACGAAAATCAACTTAATTTTGAAATCCGAGCTCTCCTTCAAAAGTTATGCATTGTTGTTAAACTGAGCTTTATCTTCAATTTTGAGATATAACTTGCGATAACTTCTTAGGAAAAGCAAGCAACCGAATATCATGTATACATTTAATGGTTCGCATGCCGTAGAACACGAAAATCAACTTAATTTTGAAATCCGAGCTCTCCTTCAAAAGTTATGCATTGTTGTTAAACTGAGCTTTATCTTCAATTTTGAGATATAACTTGCGATAACTTCTTAGGAAAAGCAAGCAACCGAATATCATGTATACATTTAATGGTTCGCATGCCGTAGAACACGAAAATCAACTTAATTTTGAAATCCGAGCTCTCCTTCAAAAGTTATGCATTGTTGTTAAACTGAGCTTTATCTTCAATTTTGAGATATAACTTGCGATAACTTCTTAGGAAAAGCAAGCAACCGAATATCATGTATACATTTAATGGTTCGCATGCCGTAGAACACGAAAATCAACTTAATTTTGAAATCCGAGCTCTCCTTCAAAAGTTATGCATTGTTGTTAAACTGAGCTTTATCTTCAATTTTGAGATATAACTTGCGATAACTTCTTAGGAAAAGCAAGCAACCGAATATCATGTATACATTTAATGGTTCGCATGCCGTAGAACACGAAAATCAACTTAATTTTGAAATCCGAGCTCTCCTTCAAAAGTTATGCATTGTTGTTAAACTGAGCTTTATCTTCAATTTTGAGATATAACTTGCGATAACTTCTTAGGAAAAGCAAGCAACCGAATATCATGTATACATTTAATGGTTCGCATGCCGTAGAACACGAAAATCAACTTAATTTTGAAATCCGAGCTCTCCTTCAAAAGTTATGCATTGTTGTTAAACTGAGCTTTATCTTCAATTTTGAGATATAACTTGCGATAACTTCTTAGGAAAAGCAAGCAACCGAATATCATGTATACATTTAATGGTTCGCATGCCGTAGAACACGAAAATCAACTTAATTTTGAAATCCGAGCTCTCCTTCAAAAGTTATGCATTGTTGTTAAACTGAGCTTTATCTTCAATTTTGAGATATAACTTGCGATAACTTCTTAGGAAAAGCAAGCAACCGAATATCATGTATACATTTAATGGTTCGCATGCCGTAGAACACGAAAATCAACTTAATTTTGAAATCCGAGCTCTCCTTCAAAAGTTATGCATTGTTGTTAAACTGAGCTTTATCTTCAATTTTGAGATATAACTTGCGATAACTTCTTAGGAAAAGCAAGCAACCGAATATCATGTATACATTTAATGGTTCGCATGCCGTAGAACACGAAAATCAACTTAATTTTGAAATCCGAGCTCTCCTTCAAAAGTTATGCATTGTTGTTAAACTGAGCTTTATCTTCAATTTTGAGATATAACTTGCGATAACTTCTTAGGAAAAGCAAGCAACCGAATATCATGTATACATTTAATGGTTCGCATGCCGTAGAACACGAAAATCAACTTAATTTTGAAATCCGAGCTCTCCTTCAAAAGTTATGCATTGTTGTTAAACTGAGCTTTATCTTCAATTTTGAGATATAACTTGCGATAACTTCTTAGGAAAAGCAAGCAACCGAATATCATGTATACATTTAATGGTTCGCATGCCGTAGAACACGAAAATCAACTTAATTTTGAAATCCGAGCTCTCCTTCAAAAGTTATGCATTGTTGTTAAACTGAGCTTTATCTTCAATTTTGAGATATAACTTGCGATAACTTCTTAGGAAAAGCAAGCAACCGAATATCATGTATACATTTAATGGTTCGCATGCCGTAGAACACGAAAATCAACTTAATTTTGAAATCCGAGCTCTCCTTCAAAAGTTATGCATTGTTGTTAAACTGAGCTTTATCTTCAATTTTGAGATATAACTTGCGATAACTTCTTAGGAAAAGCAAGCAACCGAATATCATGTATACATTTAATGGTTCGCATGCCGTAGAACACGAAAATCAACTTAATTTTGAAATCCGAGCTCTCCTTCAAAAGTTATGCATTGTTGTTAAACTGAGCTTTATCTTCAATTTTGAGATATAACTTGCGATAACTTCTTAGGAAAAGCAAGCAACCGAATATCATGTATACATTTAATGGTTCGCATGCCGTAGAACACGAAAATCAACTTAATTTTGAAATCCGAGCTCTCCTTCAAAAGTTATGCATTGTTGTTAAACTGAGCTTTATCTTCAATTTTGAGATATAACTTGCGATAACTTCTTAGGAAAAGCAAGCAACCGAATATCATGTATACATTTAATGGTTCGCATGCCGTAGAACACGAAAATCAACTTAATTTTGAAATCCGAGCTCTCCTTCAAAAGTTATGCATTGTTGTTAAACTGAGCTTTATCTTCAATTTTGAGATATAACTTGCGATAACTTCTTAGGAAAAGCAAGCAACCGAATATCATGTATACATTTAATGGTTCGCATGCCGTAGAACACGAAAATCAACTTAATTTTGAAATCCGAGCTCTCCTTCAAAAGTTATGCATTGTTGTTAAACTGAGCTTTATCTTCAATTTTGAGATATAACTTGCGATAACTTCTTAGGAAAAGCAAGCAACCGAATATCATGTATACATTTAATGGTTCGCATGCCGTAGAACACGAAAATCAACTTAATTTTGAAATCCGAGCTCTCCTTCAAAAGTTATGCATTGTTGTTAAACTGAGCTTTATCTTCAATTTTGAGATATAACTTGCGATAACTTCTTAGGAAAAGCAAGCAACCGAATATCATGTATACATTTAATGGTTCGCATGCCGTAGAACACGAAAATCAACTTAATTTTGAAATCCGAGCTCTCCTTCAAAAGTTATGCATTGTTGTTAAACTGAGCTTTATCTTCAATTTTGAGATATAACTTGCGATAACTTCTTAGGAAAAGCAAGCAACCGAATATCATGTATACATTTAATGGTTCGCATGCCGTAGAACACGAAAATCAACTTAATTTTGAAATCCGAGCTCTCCTTCAAAAGTTATGCATTGTTGTTAAACTGAGCTTTATCTTCAATTTTGAGATATAACTTGCGATAACTTCTTAGGAAAAGCAAGCAACCGAATATCATGTATACATTTAATGGTTCGCATGCCGTAGAACACGAAAATCAACTTAATTTTGAAATCCGAGCTCTCCTTCAAAAGTTATGCATTGTTGTTAAACTGAGCTTTATCTTCAATTTTGAGATATAACTTGCGATAACTTCTTAGGAAAAGCAAGCAACCGAATATCATGTATACATTTAATGGTTCGCATGCCGTAGAACACGAAAATCAACTTAATTTTGAAATCCGAGCTCTCCTTCAAAAGTTATGCATTGTTGTTAAACTGAGCTTTATCTTCAATTTTGAGATATAACTTGCGATAACTTCTTAGGAAAAGCAAGCAACCGAATATCATGTATACATTTAATGGTTCGCATGCCGTAGAACACGAAAATCAACTTAATTTTGAAATCCGAGCTCTCCTTCAAAAGTTATGCATTGTTGTTAAACTGAGCTTTATCTTCAATTTTGAGATATAACTTGCGATAACTTCTTAGGAAAAGCAAGCAACCGAATATCATGTATACATTTAATGGTTCGCATGCCTGTAGAACACGAAAATCAACTTAATTTTGAAATCCGAGCTCTCCTTCAAAAGTTATGCATTGTTGTTAAACTGAGCTTTATCTTCAATTTTGAGATATAACTTGCGATAACTTCTTAGGAAAAGCAAGCAACCGAATATCATGTATACATTTAATGGTTCGCATGCCGTAGAACACGAAAATCAACTTAATTTTGAAATCCGAGCTCTCCTTCAAAAGTTATGCATTGTTGTTAAACTGAGCTTTATCTTCAATTTTGAGATATAACTTGCGATAACTTCTTAGGAAAAGCAAGCAACCGAATATCATGTATACATTTAATGGTTCGCATGCCGTAGAACACGAAAATCAACTTAATTTTGAAATCCGAGCTCTCCTTCAAAAGTTATGCATTGTTGTTAAACTGAGCTTTATCTTCAATTTTGAGATATAACTTGCGATAACTTCTTAGGAAAAGCAAGCAACCGAATATCATGTATACATTTAATGGTTCGCATGCCGTAGAACACGAAAATCAACTTAATTTTGAAATCCGAGCTCTCCTTCAAAAGTTATGCATTGTTGTTAAACTGAGCTTTATCTTCAATTTTGAGATATAACTTGCGATAACTTCTTAGGAAAAGCAAGCAACCGAATATCATGTATACATTTAATGGTTCGCATGCCGTAGAACACGAAAATCAACTTAATTTTGAAATCCGAGCTCTCCTTCAAAAGTTATGCATTGTTGTTAAACTGAGCTTTATCTTCAATTTTGAGATATAACTTGCGATAACTTCTTAGGAAAAGCAAGCAACCGAATATCATGTATACATTTAATGGTTCGCATGCCGTAGAACACGAAAATCAACTTAATTTTGAAATCCGAGCTCTCCTTCAAAAGTTATGCATTGTTGTTAAACTGAGCTTTATCTTCAATTTTGAGATATAACTTGCGATAACTTCTTAGGAAAAGCAAGCAACCGAATATCATGTATACATTTAATGGTTCGCATGCCGTAGAACACGAAAATCAACTTAATTTTGAAATCCGAGCTCTCCTTCAAAAGTTATGCATTGTTGTTAAACTGAGCTTTATCTTCAATTTTGAGATATAACTTGCGATAACTTCTTAGGAAAAGCAAGCAACCGAATATCATGTATACATTTAATGGTTCGCATGCCGTAGAACACGAAAATCAACTTAATTTTGAAATCCGAGCTCTCCTTCAAAAGTTATGCATTGTTGTTAAACTGAGCTTTATCTTCAATTTTGAGATATAACTTGCGATAACTTCTTAGGAAAAGCAAGCAACCGAATATCATGTATACATTTAATGGTTCGCATGCCGTAGAACACGAAAATCAACTTAATTTTGAAATCCGAGCTCTCCTTCAAAAGTTATGCATTGTTGTTAAACTGAGCTTTATCTTCAATTTTGAGATATAACTTGCGATAACTTCTTAGGAAAAGCAAGCAACCGAATATCATGTATACATTTAATGGTTCGCATGCCGTAGAACACGAAAATCAACTTAATTTTGAAATCCGAGCTCTCCTTCAAAAGTTATGCATTGTTGTTAAACTGAGCTTTATCTTCAATTTTGAGATATAACTTGCGATAACTTCTTAGGAAAAGCAAGCAACCGAATATCATGTATACATTTAATGGTTCGCATGCCGTAGAACACGAAAATCAACTTAATTTTGAAATCCGAGCTCTCCTTCAAAAGTTATGCATTGTTGTTAAACTGAGCTTTATCTTCAATTTTGAGATATAACTTGCGATAACTTCTTAGGAAAAGCAAGCAACCGAATATCATGTATACATTTAATGGTTCGCATGCCGTAGAACACGAAAATCAACTTAATTTTGAAATCCGAGCTCTCCTTCAAAAGTTATGCATTGTTGTTAAACTGAGCTTTATCTTCAATTTTGAGATATAACTTGCGATAACTTCTTAGGAAAAGCAAGCAACCGAATATCATGTATACATTTAATGGTTCGCATGCCGTAGAACACGAAAATCAACTTAATTTTGAAATCCGAGCTCTCCTTCAAAAGTTATGCATTGTTGTTAAACTGAGCTTTATCTTCAATTTTGAGATATAACTTGCGATAACTTCTTAGGAAAAGCAAGCAACCGAATATCATGTATACATTTAATGGTTCGCATGCCGTAGAACACGAAAATCAACTTAATTTTGAAATCCGAGCTCTCCTTCAAAAGTTATGCATTGTTGTTAAACTGAGCTTTATCTTCAATTTTGAGATATAACTTGCGATAACTTCTTAGGAAAAGCAAGCAACCGAATATCATGTATACATTTAATGGTTCGCATGCCGTAGAACACGAAAATCAACTTAATTTTGAAATCCGAGCTCTCCTTCAAAAGTTATGCATTGTTGTTAAACTGAGCTTTATCTTCAATTTTGAGATATAACTTGCGATAACTTCTTAGGAAAAGCAAGCAACCGAATATCATGTATACATTTAATGGTTCGCATGCCGTAGAACACGAAAATCAACTTAATTTTGAAATCCGAGCTCTCCTTCAAAAGTTATGCATTGTTGTTAAACTGAGCTTTATCTTCAATTTTGAGATATAACTTGCGATAACTTCTTAGGAAAAGCAAGCAACCGAATATCATGTATACATTTAATGGTTCGCATGCCGTAGAACACGAAAATCAACTTAATTTTGAAATCCGAGCTCTCCTTCAAAAGTTATGCATTGTTGTTAAACTGAGCTTTATCTTCAATTTTGAGATATAACTTGCGATAACTTCTTAGGAAAAGCAAGCAACCGAATATCATGTATACATTTAATGGTTCGCATGCCGTAGAACACGAAAATCAACTTAATTTTGAAATCCGAGCTCTCCTTCAAAAGTTATGCATTGTTGTTAAACTGAGCTTTATCTTCAATTTTGAGATATAACTTGCGATAACTTCTTAGGAAAAGCAAGCAACCGAATATCATGTATACATTTAATGGTTCGCATGCCGTAGAACACGAAAATCAACTTAATTTTGAAATCCGAGCTCTCCTTCAAAAGTTATGCATTGTTGTTAAACTGAGCTTTATCTTCAATTTTGAGATATAACTTGCGATAACTTCTTAGGAAAAGCAAGCAACCGAATATCATGTATACATTTAATGGTTCGCATGCCGTAGAACACGAAAATCAACTTAATTTTGAAATCCGAGCTCTCCTTCAAAAGTTATGCATTGTTGTTAAACTGAGCTTTATCTTCAATTTTGAGATATAACTTGCGATAACTTCTTAGGAAAAGCAAGCAACCGAATATCATGTATACATTTAATGGTTCGCATGCCGTAGAACACGAAAATCAACTTAATTTTGAAATCCGAGCTCTCCTTCAAAAGTTATGCATTGTTGTTAAACTGAGCTTTATCTTCAATTTTGAGATATAACTTGCGATAACTTCTTAGGAAAAGCAAGCAACCGAATATCATGTATACATTTAATGGTTCGCATGCCGTAGAACACGAAAATCAACTTAATTTTGAAATCCGAGCTCTCCTTCAAAAGTTATGCATTGTTGTTAAACTGAGCTTTATCTTCAATTTTGAGATATAACTTGCGATAACTTCTTAGGAAAAGCAAGCAACCGAATATCATGTATACATTTAATGGTTCGCATGCCGTAGAACACGAAAATCAACTTAATTTTGAAATCCGAGCTCTCCTTCAAAAGTTATGCATTGTTGTTAAACTGAGCTTTATCTTCAATTTTGAGATATAACTTGCGATAACTTCTTAGGAAAAGCAAGCAACCGAATATCATGTATACATTTAATGGTTCGCATGCCGTAGAACACGAAAATCAACTTAATTTTGAAATCCGAGCTCTCCTTCAAAAGTTATGCATTGTTGTTAAACTGAGCTTTATCTTCAATTTTGAGATATAACTTGCGATAACTTCTTAGGAAAAGCAAGCAACCGAATATCATGTATACATTTAATGGTTCGCATGCCGTAGAACACGAAAATCAACTTAATTTTGAAATCCGAGCTCTCCTTCAAAAGTTATGCATTGTTGTTAAACTGAGCTTTATCTTCAATTTTGAGATATAACTTGCGATAACTTCTTAGGAAAAGCAAGCAACCGAATATCATGTATACATTTAATGGTTCGCATGCCGTAGAACACGAAAATCAACTTAATTTTGAAATCCGAGCTCTCCTTCAAAAGTTATGCATTGTTGTTAAACTGAGCTTTATCTTCAATTTTGAGATATAACTTGCGATAACTTCTTAGGAAAAGCAAGCAACCGAATATCATGTATACATTTAATGGTTCGCATGCCGTAGAACACGAAAATCAACTTAATTTTGAAATCCGAGCTCTCCTTCAAAAGTTATGCATTGTTGTTAAACTGAGCTTTATCTTCAATTTTGAGATATAACTTGCGATAACTTCTTAGGAAAAGCAAGCAACCGAATATCATGTATACATTTAATGGTTCGCATGCCGTAGAACACGAAAATCAACTTAATTTTGAAATCCGAGCTCTCCTTCAAAAGTTATGCATTGTTGTTAAACTGAGCTTTATCTTCAATTTTGAGATATAACTTGCGATAACTTCTTAGGAAAAGCAAGCAACCGAATATCATGTATACATTTAATGGTTCGCATGCCGTAGAACACGAAAATCAACTTAATTTTGAAATCCGAGCTCTCCTTCAAAAGTTATGCATTGTTGTTAAACTGAGCTTTATCTTCAATTTTGAGATATAACTGCGATAACTTCTTAGGAAAAGCAAGCAACCGAATATCATGTATACATTTAATGGTTCGCATGCCGTAGAACACGAAAATCAACTTAATTTTGAAATCCGAGCTCTCCTTCAAAAGTTATGCATTGTTGTTAAACTGAGCTTTATCTTCAATTTTGAGATATAACTTGCGATAACTTCTTAGGAAAAGCAAGCAACCGAATATCATGTATACATTTAATGGTTCGCATGCCGTAGAACACGAAAATCAACTTAATTTTGAAATCCGAGCTCTCCTTCAAAAGTTATGCATTGTTGTTAAACTGAGCTTTATCTTCAATTTTGAGATATAACTTGCGATAACTTCTTAGGAAAAGCAAGCAACCGAATATCATGTATACATTTAATGGTTCGCATGCCGTAGAACACGAAAATCAACTTAATTTTGAAATCCGAGCTCTCCTTCAAAAGTTATGCAGTTGTTGTTAAACTGAGCTTTATCTTCAATTTTGAGATATAACTTGCGATAACTTCTTAGGAAAAGCAAGCAACCGAATATCATGTATACATTTAATGGTTCGCATGCCGTAGAACACGAAAATCAACTTAATTTTGAAATCCGAGCTCTCCTTCAAAAGTTATGCATTGTTGTTAAACTGAGCTTTATCTTCAAATTTTGAGATATAACTTGCGATAACTTCTTAGGAAAAGCAAGCAACCGAATATCATGTATACATTTAATGGTTCGCATGCCGTAGAACACGAAAATCAACTTAATTTTGAAATCCGAGCTCTCCTTCAAAAGTTATGCATTGTTGTTAAACTGAGCTTTATCTTCAATTTTGAGATATAACTTGCGATAACTTCTTAGGAAAAGCAAGCAACCGAATATCATGTATACATTTAATGGTTCGCATGCCGTAGAACACGAAAATCAACTTAATTTTGAAATCCGAGCTCTCCTTCAAAAGTTATGCATTGTTGTTAAACTGAGCTTTATCTTCAATTTTGAGATATAACTTGCGATAACTTCTTAGGAAAAGCAAGCAACCGAATATCATGTATACATTTAATGGTTCGCATGCCGTAGAACACGAAAATCAACTTAATTTTGAAATCCGAGCTCTCCTTCAAAAGTTATGCATTGTTGTTAAACTGAGCTTTATCTTCAATTTTGAGATATAACTTGCGATAACTTCTTAGGAAAAGCAAGCAACCGAATATCATGTATACATTTAATGGTTCGCATGCCGTAGAACACGAAAATCAACTTAATTTTGAAATCCGAGCTCTCCTTCAAAAGTTATGCATTGTTGTTAAACTGAGCTTTATCTTCAATTTTGAGATATAACTTGCGATAACTTCTTAGGAAAAGCAAGCAACCGAATATCATGTATACATTTAATGGTTCGCATGCCGTAGAACACGAAAATCAACTTAATTTTGAAATCCGAGCTCTCCTTCAAAAGTTATGCATTGTTGTTAAACTGAGCTTTATCTTCAATTTTGAGATATAACTTGCGATAACTTCTTAGGAAAAGCAAGCAACCGAATATCATGTATACATTTAATGGTTCGCATGCCGTAGAACACGAAAATCAACTTAATTTTGAAATCCGAGCTCTCCTTCAAAAGTTATGCATTGTTGTTAAACTGAGCTTTATCTTCAATTTTGAGATATAACTTGCGATAACTTCTTAGGAAAAGCAAGCAACCGAATATCATGTATACATTTAATGGTTCGCAAGCCGTAGAACACGAAAATCAACTTAATTTTGAAATCCGAGCTCTCCTTCAAAAGTTATGCATTGTTGTTAAACTGAGCTTTATCTTCAATTTTGAGATATAACTTGCGATAACTTCTTAGGAAAAGCAAGCAACCGAATATCATGTATACATTTAATGGTTCGCATGCCGTAGAACACGAAAATCAACTTAATTTTGAAATCCGAGCTCTCCTTCAAAAGTTATGCATTGTTGTTAAACTGAGCTTTATCTTCAATTTTGAGATATAACTTGCGATAACTTCTTAGGAAAAGCAAGCAACCGAATATCATGTATACATTTAATGGTTCGCATGCCGTAGAACACGAAAATCAACTTAATTTTGAAATCCGAGCTCTCCTTCAAAAGTTATGCATTGTTGTTAAACTGAGCTTTATCTTCAATTTTGAGATATAACTTGCGATAACTTCTTAGGAAAAGCAAGCAACCGAATATCATGTATACATTTAATGGTTCGCATGCCGTAGAACACGAAAATCAACTTAATTTTGAAATCCGAGCTCTCCTTCAAAAGTTATGCATTGTTGTTAAACTGAGCTTTATCTTCAATTTTGAGATATAACTTGCGATAACTTCTTAGGAAAAGCAAGCAACCGAATATCATGTATACATTTAATGGTTCGCATGCCGTAGAACACGAAAATCAACTTAATTTTGAAATCCGAGCTCTCCTTCAAAAGTTATGCATTGTTGTTAAACTGAGCTTTATCTTCAATTTTGAGATATAACTTGCGATAACTTCTTAGGAAAAGCAAGCAACCGAATATCATGTATACATTTAATGGTTCGCATGCCGTAGAACACGAAAATCAACTTAATTTTGAAATCCGAGCTCTCCTTCAAAAGTTATGCATTGTTGTTAAACTGAGCTTTATCTTCAATTTTGAGATATAACTTGCGATAACTTCTTAGGAAAAGCAAGCAACCGAATATCATGTATACATTTAATGGTTCGCATGCCGTAGAACACGAAAATCAACTTAATTTTGAAATCCGAGCTCTCCTTCAAAAGTTATGCATTGTTGTTAAACTGAGCTTTATCTTCAATTTTGAGATATAACTTGCGATAACTTCTTAGGAAAAGCAAGCAACCGAATATCATGTATACATTTAATGGTTCGCATGCCGTAGAACACGAAAATCAACTTAATTTTGAAATCCGAGCTCTCCTTCAAAAGTTATGCATTGTTGTTAAACTGAGCTTTATCTTCAATTTTGAGATATAACTTGCGATAACTTCTTAGGAAAAGCAAGCAACCGAATATCATGTATACATTTAATGGTTCGCATGCCGTAGAACACGAAAATCAACTTAATTTTGAAATCCGAGCTCTCCTTCAAAAGTTATGCATTGTTGTTAAACTGAGCTTTATCTTCAATTTTGAGATATAACTTGCGATAACTTCTTAGGAAAAGCAAGCAACCGAATATCATGTATACATTTAATGGTTCGCATGCCGTAGAACACGAAAATCAACTTAATTTTGAAATCCGAGCTCTCCTTCAAAAGTTATGCATTGTTGTTAAACTGAGCTTTATCTTCAATTTTGAGATATAACTTGCGATAACTTCTTAGGAAAAGCAAGCAACCGAATATCATGTATACATTTAATGGTTCGCATGCCGTAGAACACGAAAATCAACTTAATTTTGAAATCCGAGCTCTCCTTCAAAAGTTATGCATTGTTGTTAAACTGAGCTTTATCTTCAATTTTGAGATATAACTTGCGATAACTTCTTAGGAAAAGCAAGCAACCGAATATCATGTATACATTTAATGGTTCGCATGCCGTAGAACACGAAAATCAACTTAATTTTGAAATCCGAGCTCTCCTTCAAAAGTTATGCATTGTTGTTAAACTGAGCTTTATCTTCAATTTTGAGATATAACTTGCGATAACTTCTTAGGAAAAGCAAGCAACCGAATATCATGTATACATTTAATGGTTCGCATGCCGTAGAACACGAAAATCAACTTAATTTTGAAATCCGAGCTCTCCTTCAAAAGTTATGCATTGTTGTTAAACTGAGCTTTATCTTCAATTTTGAGATATAACTTGCGATAACTTCTTAGGAAAAGCAAGCAACCGAATATCATGTATACATTTAATGGTTCGCATGCCGTAGAACACGAAAATCAACTTAATTTTGAAATCCGAGCTCTCCTTCAAAAGTTATGCATTGTTGTTAAACTGAGCTTTATCTTCAATTTTGAGATATAACTTGCGATAACTTCTTAGGAAAAGCAAGCAACCGAATATCATGTATACATTTAATGGTTCGCATGCCGTAGAACACGAAAATCAACTTAATTTTGAAATCCGAGCTCTCCTTCAAAAGTTATGCATTGTTGTTAAACTGAGCTTTATCTTCAATTTTGAGATATAACTTGCGATAACTTCTTAGGAAAAGCAAGCAACCGAATATCATGTATACATTTAATGGTTCGCATGCCGTAGAACACGAAAATCAACTTAATTTTGAAATCCGAGCTCTCCTTCAAAAGTTATGCATTGTTGTTAAACTGAGCTTTATCTTCAATTTTGAGATATAACTTGCGATAACTTCTTAGGAAAAGCAAGCAACCGAATATCATGTATACATTTAATGGTTCGCATGCCGTAGAACACGAAAATCAACTTAATTTTGAAATCCGAGCTCTCCTTCAAAAGTTATGCATTGTTGTTAAACTGAGCTTTATCTTCAATTTTGAGATATAACTTGCGATAACTTCTTAGGAAAAGCAAGCAACCGAATATCATGTATACATTTAATGGTTCGCATGCCGTAGAACACGAAAATCAACTTAATTTTGAAATCCGAGCTCTCCTTCAAAAGTTATGCATTGTTGTTAAACTGAGCTTTATCTTCAATTTTGAGATATAACTTGCGATAACTTCTTAGGAAAAGCAAGCAACCGAATATCATGTATACATTTAATGGTTCGCATGCCGTAGAACACGAAAATCAACTTAATTTTGAAATCCGAGCTCTCCTTCAAAAGTTATGCATTGTTGTTAAACTGAGCTTTATCTTCAATTTTGAGATATAACTTGCGATAACTTCTTAGGAAAAGCAAGCAACCGAATATCATGTATACATTTAATGGTTCGCATGCCGTAGAACACGAAAATCAACTTAATTTTGAAATCCGAGCTCTCCTTCAAAAGTTATGCATTGTTGTTAAACTGAGCTTTATCTTCAATTTTGAGATATAACTTGCGATAACTTCTTAGGAAAAGCAAGCAACCGAATATCATGTATACATTTAATGGTTCGCATGCCGTAGAACACGAAAATCAACTTAATTTTGAAATCCGAGCTCTCCTTCAAAAGTTATGCATTGTTGTTAAACTGAGCTTTATCTTCAATTTTGAGATATAACTTGCGATAACTTCTTAGGAAAAGCAAGCAACCGAATATCATGTATACATTTAATGGTTCGCATGCCGTAGAACACGAAAATCAACTTAATTTTGAAATCCGAGCTCTCCTTCAAAAGTTATGCATTGTTGTTAAACTGAGCTTTATCTTCAATTTTGAGATATAACTTGCGATAACTTCTTAGGAAAAGCAAGCAACCGAATATCATGTATACATTTAATGGTTCGCATGCCGTAGAACACGAAAATCAACTTAATTTTGAAATCCGAGCTCTCCTTCAAAAGTTATGCATTGTTGTTAAACTGAGCTTTATCTTCAATTTTGAGATATAACTTGCGATAACTTCTTAGGAAAAGCAAGCAACCGAATATCATGTATACATTTAATGGTTCGCATGCCGTAGAACACGAAAATCAACTTAATTTTGAAATCCGAGCTCTCCTTCAAAAGTTATGCATTGTTGTTAAACTGAGCTTTATCTTCAATTTTGAGATATAACTTGCGATAACTTCTTAGGAAAAGCAAGCAACCGAATATCATGTATACATTTAATGGTTCGCATGCCGTAGAACACGAAAATCAACTTAATTTTGAAATCCGAGCTCTCCTTCAAAAGTTATGCATTGTTGTTAAACTGAGCTTTATCTTCAATTTTGAGATATAACTTGCGATAACTTCTTAGGAAAAGCAAGCAACCGAATATCATGTATACATTTAATGGTTCGCATGCCGTAGAACACGAAAATCAACTTAATTTTGAAATCCGAGCTCTCCTTCAAAAGTTATGCATTGTTGTTAAACTGAGCTTTATCTTCAATTTTGAGATATAACTTGCGATAACTTCTTAGGAAAAGCAAGCAACCGAATATCATGTATACATTTAATGGTTCGCATGCCGTAGAACACGAAAATCAACTTAATTTTGAAATCCGAGCTCTCCTTCAAAAGTTATGCATTGTTGTTAAACTGAGCTTTATCTTCAATTTTGAGATATAACTTGCGATAACTTCTTAGGAAAAGCAAGCAACCGAATATCATGTATACATTTAATGGTTCGCATGCCGTAGAACACGAAAATCAACTTAATTTTGAAATCCGAGCTCTCCTTCAAAAGTTATGCATTGTTGTTAAACTGAGCTTTATCTTCAATTTTGAGATATAACTTGCGATAACTTCTTAGGAAAAGCAAGCAACCGAATATCATGTATACATTTAATGGTTCGCATGCCGTAGAACACGAAAATCAACTTAATTTTGAAATCCGAGCTCTCCTTCAAAAGTTATGCATTGTTGTTAAACTGAGCTTTATCTTCAATTTTGAGATATAACTTGCGATAACTTCTTAGGAAAAGCAAGCAACCGAATATCATGTATACATTTAATGGTTCGCATGCCGTAGAACACGAAAATCAACTTAATTTTGAAATCCGAGCTCTCCTTCAAAAGTTATGCATTGTTGTTAAACTGAGCTTTATCTTCAATTTTGAGATATAACTTGCGATAACTTCTTAGGAAAAGCAAGCAACCGAATATCATGTATACATTTAATGGTTCGCATGCCGTAGAACACGAAAATCAACTTAATTTTGAAATCCGAGCTCTCCTTCAAAAGTTATGCATTGTTGTTAAACTGAGCTTTATCTTCAATTTTGAGATATAACTTGCGATAACTTCTTAGGAAAAGCAAGCAACCGAATATCATGTATACATTTAATGGTTCGCATGCCGTAGAACACGAAAATCAACTTAATTTTGAAATCCGAGCTCTCCTTCAAAAGTTATGCATTGTTGTTAAACTGAGCTTTATCTTCAATTTTGAGATATAACTTGCGATAACTTCTTAGGAAAAGCAAGCAACCGAATATCATGTATACATTTAATGGTTCGCATGCCGTAGAACACGAAAATCAACTTAATTTTGAAATCCGAGCTCTCCTTCAAAAGTTATGCATTGTTGTTAAACTGAGCTTTATCTTCAATTTTGAGATATAACTTGCGATAACTTCTTAGGAAAAGCAAGCAACCGAATATCATGTATACATTTAATGGTTCGCATGCCGTAGAACACGAAAATCAACTTAATTTTGAAATCCGAGCTCTCCTTCAAAAGTTATGCATTGTTGTTAAACTGAGCTTTATCTTCAATTTTGAGATATAACTTGCGATAACTTCTTAGGAAAAGCAAGCAACCGAATATCATGTATACATTTAATGGTTCGCATGCCGTAGAACACGAAAATCAACTTAATTTTGAAATCCGAGCTCTCCTTCAAAAGTTATGCATTGTTGTTAAACTGAGCTTTATCTTCAATTTTGAGATATAACTTGCGATAACTTCTTAGGAAAAGCAAGCAACCGAATATCATGTATACATTTAATGGTTCGCATGCCGTAGAACACGAAAATCAACTTAATTTTGAAATCCGAGCTCTCCTTCAAAAGTTATGCATTGTTGTTAAACTGAGCTTTATCTTCAATTTTGAGATATAACTTGCGATAACTTCTTAGGAAAAGCAAGCAACCGAATATCATGTATACATTTAATGGTTCGCATGCCGTAGAACACGAAAATCAACTTAATTTTGAAATCCGAGCTCTCCTTCAAAAGTTATGCATTGTTGTTAAACTGAGCTTTATCTTCAATTTTGAGATATAACTTGCGATAACTTCTTAGGAAAAGCAAGCAACCGAATATCATGTATACATTTAATGGTTCGCATGCCGTAGAACACGAAAATCAACTTAATTTTGAAATCCGAGCTCTCCTTCAAAAGTTATGCATTGTTGTTAAACTGAGCTTTATCTTCAATTTTGAGATATAACTTGCGATAACTTCTTAGGAAAAGCAAGCAACCGAATATCATGTATACATTTAATGGTTCGCATGCCGTAGAACACGAAAATCAACTTAATTTTGAAATCCGAGCTCTCCTTCAAAAGTTATGCATTGTTGTTAAACTGAGCTTTATCTTCAATTTTGAGATATAACTTGCGATAACTTCTTAGGAAAAGCAAGCAACCGAATATCATGTATACATTTAATGGTTCGCATGCCGTAGAACACGAAAATCAACTTAATTTTGAAATCCGAGCTCTCCTTCAAAAGTTATGCATTGTTGTTAAACTGAGCTTTATCTTCAATTTTGAGATATAACTTGCGATAACTTCTTAGGAAAAGCAAGCAACCGAATATCATGTATACATTTAATGGTTCGCATGCCGTAGAACACGAAAATCAACTTAATTTTGAAATCCGAGCTCTCCTTCAAAAGTTATGCATTGTTGTTAAACTGAGCTTTATCTTCAATTTTGAGATATAACTTGCGATAACTTCTTAGGAAAAGCAAGCAACCGAATATCATGTATACATTTAATGGTTCGCATGCCGTAGAACACGAAAATCAACTTAATTTTGAAATCCGAGCTCTCCTTCAAAAGTTATGCATTGTTGTTAAACTGAGCTTTATCTTCAATTTTGAGATATAACTTGCGATAACTTCTTAGGAAAAGCAAGCAACCGAATATCATGTATACATTTAATGGTTCGCATGCCGTAGAACACGAAAATCAACTTAATTTTGAAATCCGAGCTCTCCTTCAAAAGTTATGCATTGTTGTTAAACTGAGCTTTATCTTCAATTTTGAGATATAACTTGCGATAACTTCTTAGGAAAAGCAAGCAACCGAATATCATGTATACATTTAATGGTTCGCATGCCGTAGAACACGAAAATCAACTTAATTTTGAAATCCGAGCTCTCCTTCAAAAGTTATGCATTGTTGTTAAACTGAGCTTTATCTTCAATTTTGAGATATAACTTGCGATAACTTCTTAGGAAAAGCAAGCAACCGAATATCATGTATACATTTAATGGTTCGCATGCCGTAGAACACGAAAATCAACTTAATTTTGAAATCCGAGCTCTCCTTCAAAAGTTATGCATTGTTGTTAAACTGAGCTTTATCTTCAATTTTGAGATATAACTTGCGATAACTTCTTAGGAAAAGCAAGCAACCGAATATCATGTATACATTTAATGGTTCGCATGCCGTAGAACACGAAAATCAACTTAATTTTGAAATCCGAGCTCTCCTTCAAAAGTTATGCATTGTTGTTAAACTGAGCTTTATCTTCAATTTTGAGATATAACTTGCGATAACTTCTTAGGAAAAGCAAGCAACCGAATATCATGTATACATTTAATGGTTCGCATGCCGTAGAACACGAAAATCAACTTAATTTTGAAATCCGAGCTCTCCTTCAAAAGTTATGCATTGTTGTTAAACTGAGCTTTATCTTCAATTTTGAGATATAACTTGCGATAACTTCTTAGGAAAAGCAAGCAACCGAATATCATGTATACATTTAATGGTTCGCATGCCGTAGAACACGAAAATCAACTTAATTTTGAAATCCGAGCTCTCCTTCAAAAGTTATGCATTGTTGTTAAACTGAGCTTTATCTTCAATTTTGAGATATAACTTGCGATAACTTCTTAGGAAAAGCAAGCAACCGAATATCATGTATACATTTAATGGTTCGCATGCCGTAGAACACGAAAATCAACTTAATTTTGAAATCCGAGCTCTCCTTCAAAAGTTATGCATTGTTGTTAAACTGAGCTTTATCTTCAATTTTGAGATATAACTTGCGATAACTTCTTAGGAAAAGCAAGCAACCGAATATCATGTATACATTTAATGGTTCGCATGCCGTAGAACACGAAAATCAACTTAATTTTGAAATCCGAGCTCTCCTTCAAAAGTTATGCATTGTTGTTAAACTGAGCTTTATCTTCAATTTTGAGATATAACTTGCGATAACTTCTTAGGAAAAGCAAGCAACCGAATATCATGTATACATTTAATGGTTCGCATGCCGTAGAACACGAAAATCAACTTAATTTTGAAATCCGAGCTCTCCTTCAAAAGTTATGCATTGTTGTTAAACTGAGCTTTATCTTCAATTTTGAGATATAACTTGCGATAACTTCTTAGGAAAAGCAAGCAACCGAATATCATGTATACATTTAATGGTTCGCATGCCGTAGAACACGAAAATCAACTTAATTTTGAAATCCGAGCTCTCCTTCAAAAGTTATGCATTGTTGTTAAACTGAGCTTTATCTTCAATTTTGAGATATAACTTGCGATAACTTCTTAGGAAAAGCAAGCAACCGAATATCATGTATACATTTAATGGTTCGCATGCCGTAGAACACGAAAATCAACTTAATTTTGAAATCCGAGCTCTCCTTCAAAAGTTATGCATTGTTGTTAAACTGAGCTTTATCTTCAATTTTGAGATATAACTTGCGATAACTTCTTAGGAAAAGCAAGCAACCGAATATCATGTATACATTTAATGGTTCGCATGCCGTAGAACACGAAAATCAACTTAATTTTGAAATCCGAGCTCTCCTTCAAAAGTTATGCATTGTTGTTAAACTGAGCTTTATCTTCAATTTTGAGATATAACTTGCGATAACTTCTTAGGAAAAGCAAGCAACCGAATATCATGTATACATTTAATGGTTCGCATGCCGTAGAACACGAAAATCAACTTAATTTTGAAATCCGAGCTCTCCTTCAAAAGTTATGCATTGTTGTTAAACTGAGCTTTATCTTCAATTTTGAGATATAACTTGCGATAACTTCTTAGGAAAAGCAAGCAACCGAATATCATGTATACATTTAATGGTTCGCATGCCGTAGAACACGAAAATCAACTTAATTTTGAAATCCGAGCTCTCCTTCAAAAGTTATGCATTGTTGTTAAACTGAGCTTTATCTTCAATTTTGAGATATAACTTGCGATAACTTCTTAGGAAAAGCAAGCAACCGAATATCATGTATACATTTAATGGTTCGCATGCCGTAGAACACGAAGATCAACTTAATTTTGAAATCCGAGCTCTCCTTCAAAAGTTATGCATTGTTGTTAAACTGAGCTTTATCTTCAATTTTGAGATATAACTTGCGATAACTTCTTAGGAAAAGCAAGCAACCGAATATCATGTATACATTTAATGGTTCGCATGCCGTAGAACACGAAAATCAACTTAATTTTGAAATCCGAGCTCTCCTTCAAAAGTTATGCATTGTTGTTAAACTGAGCTTTATCTTCAATTTTGAGATATAACTTGCGATAACTTCTTAGGAAAAGCAAGCAACCGAATATCATGTATACATTTAATGGTTCGCATGCCGTAGAACACGAAAATCAACTTAATTTTGAAATCCGAGCTCTCCTTCAAAAGTTATGCATTGTTGTTAAACTGAGCTTTATCTTCAATTTTGAGATATAACTTGCGATAACTTCTTAGGAAAAGCAAGCAACCGAATATCATGTATACATTTAATGGTTCGCATGCCGTAGAACACGAAAATCAACTTAATTTTGAAATCCGAGCTCTCCTTCAAAAGTTATGCATTGTTGTTAAACTGAGCTTTATCTTCAATTTTGAGATATAACTTGCGATAACTTCTTAGGAAAAGCAAGCAACCGAATATCATGTATACATTTAATGGTTCGCATGCCGTAGAACACGAAAATCAACTTAATTTTGAAATCCGAGCTCTCCTTCAAAAGTTATGCATTGTTGTTAAACTGAGCTTTATCTTCAATTTTGAGATATAACTTGCGATAACTTCTTAGGAAAAGCAAGCAACCGAATATCATGTATACATTTAATGGTTCGCATGCCGTAGAACACGAAAATCAACTTAATTTTGAAATCCGAGCTCTCCTTCAAAAGTTATGCATTGTTGTTAAACTGAGCTTTATCTTCAATTTTGAGATATAACTTGCGATAACTTCTTAGGAAAAGCAAGCAACCGAATATCATGTATACATTTAATGGTTCGCATGCCGTAGAACACGAAAATCAACTTAATTTTGAAATCCGAGCTCTCCTTCAAAAGTTATGCATTGTTGTTAAACTGAGCTTTATCTTCAATTTTGAGATATAACTTGCGATAACTTCTTAGGAAAAGCAAGCAACCGAATATCATGTATACATTTAATGGTTCGCATGCCGTAGAACACGAAAATCAACTTAATTTTGAAATCCGAGCTCTCCTTCAAAAGTTATGCATTGTTGTTAAACTGAGCTTTATCTTCAATTTTGAGATATAACTTGCGATAACTTCTTAGGAAAAGCAAGCAACCGAATATCATGTATACATTTAATGGTTCGCATGCCGTAGAACACGAAAATCAACTTAATTTTGAAATCCGAGCTCTCCTTCAAAAGTTATGCATTGTTGTTAAACTGAGCTTTATCTTCAATTTTGAGATATAACTTGCGATAACTTCTTAGGAAAAGCAAGCAACCGAATATCATGTATACATTTAATGGTTCGCATGCCGTAGAACACGAAAATCAACTTAATTTTGAAATCCGAGCTCTCCTTCAAAAGTTATGCATTGTTGTTAAACTGAGCTTTATCTTCAATTTTGAGATATAACTTGCGATAACTTCTTAGGAAAAGCAAGCAACCGAATATCATGTATACATTTAATGGTTCGCATGCCGTAGAACACGAAAATCAACTTAATTTTGAAATCCGAGCTCTCCTTCAAAAGTTATGCATTGTTGTTAAACTGAGCTTTATCTTCAATTTTGAGATATAACTTGCGATAACTTCTTAGGAAAAGCAAGCAACCGAATATCATGTATACATTTAATGGTTCGCATGCCGTAGAACACGAAAATCAACTTAATTTTGAAATCCGAGCTCTCCTTCAAAAGTTATGCATTGTTGTTAAACTGAGCTTTATCTTCAATTTTGAGATATAACTTGCGATAACTTCTTAGGAAAAGCAAGCAACCGAATATCATGTATACATTTAATGGTTCGCATGCCGTAGAACACGAAAATCAACTTAATTTTGAAATCCGAGCTCTCCTTCAAAAGTTATGCATTGTTGTTAAACTGAGCTTTATCTTCAATTTTGAGATATAACTTGCGATAACTTCTTAGGAAAAGCAAGCAACCGAATATCATGTATACATTTAATGGTTCGCATGCCGTAGAACACGAAAATCAACTTAATTTTGAAATCCGAGCTCTCCTTCAAAAGTTATGCATTGTTGTTAAACTGAGCTTTATCTTCAATTTTGAGATATAACTTGCGATAACTTCTTAGGAAAAGCAAGCAACCGAATATCATGTATACATTTAATGGTTCGCATGCCGTAGAACACGAAAATCAACTTAATTTTGAAATCCGAGCTCTCCTTCAAAAGTTATGCATTGTTGTTAAACTGAGCTTTATCTTCAATTTTGAGATATAACTTGCGATAACTTCTTAGGAAAAGCAAGCAACCGAATATCATGTATACATTTAATGGTTCGCATGCCGTAGAACACGAAAATCAACTTAATTTTGAAATCCGAGCTCTCCTTCAAAAGTTATGCATTGTTGTTAAACTGAGCTTTATCTTCAATTTTGAGATATAACTTGCGATAACTTCTTAGGAAAAGCAAGCAACCGAATATCATGTATACATTTAATGGTTCGCATGCCGTAGAACACGAAAATCAACTTAATTTTGAAATCCGAGCTCTCCTTCAAAAGTTATGCATTGTTGTTAAACTGAGCTTTATCTTCAATTTTGAGATATAACTTGCGATAACTTCTTAGGAAAAGCAAGCAACCGAATATCATGTATACATTTAATGGTTCGCATGCCGTAGAACACGAAAATCAACTTAATTTTGAAATCCGAGCTCTCCTTCAAAAGTTATGCATTGTTGTTAAACTGAGCTTTATCTTCAATTTTGAGATATAACTTGCGATAACTTCTTAGGAAAAGCAAGCAACCGAATATCATGTATACATTTAATGGTTCGCATGCCGTAGAACACGAAAATCAACTTAATTTTGAAATCCGAGCTCTCCTTCAAAAGTTATGCATTGTTGTTAAACTGAGCTTTATCTTCAATTTTGAGATATAACTTGCGATAACTTCTTAGGAAAAGCAAGCAACCGAATATCATGTATACATTTAATGGTTCGCATGCCGTAGAACACGAAAATCAACTTAATTTTGAAATCCGAGCTCTCCTTCAAAAGTTATGCATTGTTGTTAAACTGAGCTTTATCTTCAATTTTGAGATATAACTTGCGATAACTTCTTAGGAAAAGCAAGCAACCGAATATCATGTATACATTTAATGGTTCGCATGCCGTAGAACACGAAAATCAACTTAATTTTGAAATCCGAGCTCTCCTTCAAAAGTTATGCATTGTTGTTAAACTGAGCTTTATCTTCAATTTTGAGATATAACTTGCGATAACTTCTTAGGAAAAGCAAGCAACCGAATATCATGTATACATTTAATGGTTCGCATGCCGTAGAACACGAAAATCAACTTAATTTTGAAATCCGAGCTCTCCTTCAAAAGTTATGCATTGTTGTTAAACTGAGCTTTATCTTCAATTTTGAGATATAACTTGCGATAACTTCTTAGGAAAAGCAAGCAACCGAATATCATGTATACATTTAATGGTTCGCATGCCGTAGAACACGAAAATCAACTTAATTTTGAAATCCGAGCTCTCCTTCAAAAGTTATGCATTGTTGTTAAACTGAGCTTTATCTTCAATTTTGAGATATAACTTGCGATAACTTCTTAGGAAAAGCAAGCAACCGAATATCATGTATACATTTAATGGTTCGCATGCCGTAGAACACGAAAATCAACTTAATTTTGAAATCCGAGCTCTCCTTCAAAAGTTATGCATTGTTGTTAAACTGAGCTTTATCTTCAATTTTGAGATATAACTTGCGATAACTTCTTAGGAAAAGCAAGCAACCGAATATCATGTATACATTTAATGGTTCGCATGCCGTAGAACACGAAAATCAACTTAATTTTGAAATCCGAGCTCTCCTTCAAAAGTTATGCATTGTTGTTAAACTGAGCTTTATCTTCAATTTTGAGATATAACTTGCGATAACTTCTTAGGAAAAGCAAGCAACCGAATATCATGTATACATTTAATGGTTCGCATGCCGTAGAACACGAAAATCAACTTAATTTTGAAATCCGAGCTCTCCTTCAAAAGTTATGCATTGTTGTTAAACTGAGCTTTATCTTCAATTTTGAGATATAACTTGCGATAACTTCTTAGGAAAAGCAAGCAACCGAATATCATGTATACATTTAATGGTTCGCATGCCGTAGAACACGAAAATCAACTTAATTTTGAAATCCGAGCTCTCCTTCAAAAGTTATGCATTGTTGTTAAACTGAGCTTTATCTTCAATTTTGAGATATAACTTGCGATAACTTCTTAGGAAAAGCAAGCAACCGAATATCATGTATACATTTAATGGTTCGCATGCCGTAGAACACGAAAATCAACTTAATTTTGAAATCCGAGCTCTCCTTCAAAAGTTATGCATTGTTGTTAAACTGAGCTTTATCTTCAATTTTGAGATATAACTTGCGATAACTTCTTAGGAAAAGCAAGCAACCGAATATCATGTATACATTTAATGGTTCGCATGCCGTAGAACACGAAAATCAACTTAATTTTGAAATCCGAGCTCTCCTTCAAAAGTTATGCATTGTTGTTAAACTGAGCTTTATCTTCAATTTTGAGATATAACTTGCGATAACTTCTTAGGAAAAGCAAGCAACCGAATATCATGTATACATTTAATGGTTCGCATGCCGTAGAACACGAAAATCAACTTAATTTTGAAATCCGAGCTCTCCTTCAAAAGTTATGCATTGTTGTTAAACTGAGCTTTATCTTCAATTTTGAGATATAACTTGCGATAACTTCTTAGGAAAAGCAAGCAACCGAATATCATGTATACATTTAATGGTTCGCATGCCGTAGAACACGAAAATCAACTTAATTTTGAAATCCGAGCTCTCCTTCAAAAGTTATGCATTGTTGTTAAACTGAGCTTTATCTTCAATTTTGAGATATAACTTGCGATAACTTCTTAGGAAAAGCAAGCAACCGAATATCATGTATACATTTAATGGTTCGCATGCCGTAGAACACGAAAATCAACTTAATTTTGAAATCCGAGCTCTCCTTCAAAAGTTATGCATTGTTGTTAAACTGAGCTTTATCTTCAATTTTGAGATATAACTTGCGATAACTTCTTAGGAAAAGCAAGCAACCGAATATCATGTATACATTTAATGGTTCGCATGCCGTAGAACACGAAAATCAACTTAATTTTGAAATCCGAGCTCTCCTTCAAAAGTTATGCATTGTTGTTAAACTGAGCTTTATCTTCAATTTTGAGATATAACTTGCGATAACTTCTTAGGAAAAGCAAGCAACCGAATATCATGTATACATTTAATGGTTCGCATGCCGTAGAACACGAAAATCAACTTAATTTTGAAATCCGAGCTCTCCTTCAAAAGTTATGCATTGTTGTTAAACTGAGCTTTATCTTCAATTTTGAGATATAACTTGCGATAACTTCTTAGGAAAAGCAAGCAACCGAATATCATGTATACATTTAATGGTTCGCATGCCGTAGAACACGAAAATCAACTTAATTTTGAAATCCGAGCTCTCCTTCAAAAGTTATGCATTGTTGTTAAACTGAGCTTTATCTTCAATTTTGAGATATAACTTGCGATAACTTCTTAGGAAAAGCAAGCAACCGAATATCATGTATACATTTAATGGTTCGCATGCCGTAGAACACGAAAATCAACTTAATTTTGAAATCCGAGCTCTCCTTCAAAAGTTATGCATTGTTGTTAAACTGAGCTTTATCTTCAATTTTGAGATATAACTTGCGATAACTTCTTAGGAAAAGCAAGCAACCGAATATCATGTATACATTTAATGGTTCGCATGCCGTAGAACACGAAAATCAACTTAATTTTGAAATCCGAGCTCTCCTTCAAAAGTTATGCATTGTTGTTAAACTGAGCTTTATCTTCAATTTTGAGATATAACTTGCGATAACTTCTTAGGAAAAGCAAGCAACCGAATATCATGTATACATTTAATGGTTCGCATGCCGTAGAACACGAAAATCAACTTAATTTTGAAATCCGAGCTCTCCTTCAAAAGTTATGCATTGTTGTTAAACTGAGCTTTATCTTCAATTTTGAGATATAACTTGCGATAACTTCTTAGGAAAAGCAAGCAACCGAATATCATGTATACATTTAATGGTTCGCATGCCGTAGAACACGAAAATCAACTTAATTTTGAAATCCGAGCTCTCCTTCAAAAGTTATGCATTGTTGTTAAACTGAGCTTTATCTTCAATTTTGAGATATAACTTGCGATAACTTCTTAGGAAAAGCAAGCAACCGAATATCATGTATACATTTAATGGTTCGCATGCCGTAGAACACGAAAATCAACTTAATTTTGAAATCCGAGCTCTCCTTCAAAAGTTATGCATTGTTGTTAAACTGAGCTTTATCTTCAATTTTGAGATATAACTTGCGATAACTTCTTAGGAAAAGCAAGCAACCGAATATCATGTATACATTTAATGGTTCGCATGCCGTAGAACACGAAAATCAACTTAATTTTGAAATCCGAGCTCTCCTTCAAAAGTTATGCATTGTTGTTAAACTGAGCTTTATCTTCAATTTTGAGATATAACTTGCGATAACTTCTTAGGAAAAGCAAGCAACCGAATATCATGTATACATTTAATGGTTCGCATGCCGTAGAACACGAAAATCAACTTAATTTTGAAATCCGAGCTCTCCTTCAAAAGTTATGCATTGTTGTTAAACTGAGCTTTATCTTCAATTTTGAGATATAACTTGCGATAACTTCTTAGGAAAAGCAAGCAACCGAATATCATGTATACATTTAATGGTTCGCATGCCGTAGAACACGAAAATCAACTTAATTTTGAAATCCGAGCTCTCCTTCAAAAGTTATGCATTGTTGTTAAACTGAGCTTTATCTTCAATTTTGAGATATAACTTGCGATAACTTCTTAGGAAAAGCAAGCAACCGAATATCATGTATACATTTAATGGTTCGCATGCCGTAGAACACGAAAATCAACTTAATTTTGAAATCCGAGCTCTCCTTCAAAAGTTATGCATTGTTGTTAAACTGAGCTTTATCTTCAATTTTGAGATATAACTTGCGATAACTTCTTAGGAAAAGCAAGCAACCGAATATCATGTATACATTTAATGGTTCGCATGCCGTAGAACACGAAAATCAACTTAATTTTGAAATCCGAGCTCTCCTTCAAAAGTTATGCATTGTTGTTAAACTGAGCTTTATCTTCAATTTTGAGATATAACTTGCGATAACTTCTTAGGAAAAGCAAGCAACCGAATATCATGTATACATTTAATGGTTCGCATGCCGTAGAACACGAAAATCAACTTAATTTTGAAATCCGAGCTCTCCTTCAAAAGTTATGCATTGTTGTTAAACTGAGCTTTATCTTCAATTTTGAGATATAACTTGCGATAACTTCTTAGGAAAAGCAAGCAACCGAATATCATGTATACATTTAATGGTTCGCATGCCGTAGAACACGAAAATCAACTTAATTTTGAAATCCGAGCTCTCCTTCAAAAGTTATGCATTGTTGTTAAACTGAGCTTTATCTTCAATTTTGAGATATAACTTGCGATAACTTCTTAGGAAAAGCAAGCAACCGAATATCATGTATACATTTAATGGTTCGCATGCCGTAGAACACGAAAATCAACTTAATTTTGAAATCCGAGCTCTCCTTCAAAAGTTATGCATTGTTGTTAAACTGAGCTTTATCTTCAATTTTGAGATATAACTTGCGATAACTTCTTAGGAAAAGCAAGCAACCGAATATCATGTATACATTTAATGGTTCGCATGCCGTAGAACACGAAAATCAACTTAATTTTGAAATCCGAGCTCTCCTTCAAAAGTTATGCATTGTTGTTAAACTGAGCTTTATCTTCAATTTTGAGATATAACTTGCGATAACTTCTTAGGAAAAGCAAGCAACCGAATATCATGTATACATTTAATGGTTCGCATGCCGTAGAACACGAAAATCAACTTAATTTTGAAATCCGAGCTCTCCTTCAAAAGTTATGCATTGTTGTTAAACTGAGCTTTATCTTCAATTTTGAGATATAACTTGCGATAACTTCTTAGGAAAAGCAAGCAACCGAATATCATGTATACATTTAATGGTTCGCATGCCGTAGAACACGAAAATCAACTTAATTTTGAAATCCGAGCTCTCCTTCAAAAGTTATGCATTGTTGTTAAACTGAGCTTTATCTTCAATTTTGAGATATAACTTGCGATAACTTCTTAGGAAAAGCAAGCAACCGAATATCATGTATACATTTAATGGTTCGCATGCCGTAGAACACGAAAATCAACTTAATTTTGAAATCCGAGCTCTCCTTCAAAAGTTATGCATTGTTGTTAAACTGAGCTTTATCTTCAATTTTGAGATATAACTTGCGATAACTTCTTAGGAAAAGCAAGCAACCGAATATCATGTATACATTTAATGGTTCGCATGCCGTAGAACACGAAAATCAACTTAATTTTGAAATCCGAGCTCTCCTTCAAAAGTTATGCATTGTTGTTAAACTGAGCTTTATCTTCAATTTTGAGATATAACTTGCGATAACTTCTTAGGAAAAGCAAGCAACCGAATATCATGTATACATTTAATGGTTCGCATGCCGTAGAACACGAAAATCAACTTAATTTTGAAATCCGAGCTCTCCTTCAAAAGTTATGCATTGTTGTTAAACTGAGCTTTATCTTCAATTTTGAGATATAACTTGCGATAACTTCTTAGGAAAAGCAAGCAACCGAATATCATGTATACATTTAATGGTTCGCATGCCGTAGAACACGAAAATCAACTTAATTTTGAAATCCGAGCTCTCCTTCAAAAGTTATGCATTGTTGTTAAACTGAGCTTTATCTTCAATTTTGAGATATAACTTGCGATAACTTCTTAGGAAAAGCAAGCAACCGAATATCATGTATACATTTAATGGTTCGCATGCCGTAGAACACGAAAATCAACTTAATTTTGAAATCCGAGCTCTCCTTCAAAAGTTATGCATTGTTGTTAAACTGAGCTTTATCTTCAATTTTGAGATATAACTTGCGATAACTTCTTAGGAAAAGCAAGCAACCGAATATCATGTATACATTTAATGGTTCGCATGCCGTAGAACACGAAAATCAACTTAATTTTGAAATCCGAGCTCTCCTTCAAAAGTTATGCATTGTTGTTAAACTGAGCTTTATCTTCAATTTTGAGATATAACTTGCGATAACTTCTTAGGAAAAGCAAGCAACCGAATATCATGTATACATTTAATGGTTCGCATGCCGTAGAACACGAAAATCAACTTAATTTTGAAATCCGAGCTCTCCTTCAAAAGTTATGCATTGTTGTTAAACTGAGCTTTATCTTCAATTTTGAGATATAACTTGCGATAACTTCTTAGGAAAAGCAAGCAACCGAATATCATGTATACATTTAATGGTTCGCATGCCGTAGAACACGAAAATCAACTTAATTTTGAAATCCGAGCTCTCCTTCAAAAGTTATGCATTGTTGTTAAACTGAGCTTTATCTTCAATTTTGAGATATAACTTGCGATAACTTCTTAGGAAAAGCAAGCAACCGAATATCATGTATACATTTAATGGTTCGCATGCCGTAGAACACGAAAATCAACTTAATTTTGAAATCCGAGCTCTCCTTCAAAAGTTATGCATTGTTGTTAAACTGAGCTTTATCTTCAATTTTGAGATATAACTTGCGATAACTTCTTAGGAAAAGCAAGCAACCGAATATCATGTATACATTTAATGGTTCGCATGCCGTAGAACACGAAAATCAACTTAATTTTGAAATCCGAGCTCTCCTTCAAAAGTTATGCATTGTTGTTAAACTGAGCTTTATCTTCAATTTTGAGATATAACTTGCGATAACTTCTTAGGAAAAGCAAGCAACCGAATATCATGTATACATTTAATGGTTCGCATGCCGTAGAACACGAAAATCAACTTAATTTTGAAATCCGAGCTCTCCTTCAAAAGTTATGCATTGTTGTTAAACTGAGCTTTATCTTCAATTTTGAGATATAACTTGCGATAACTTCTTAGGAAAAGCAAGCAACCGAATATCATGTATACATTTAATGGTTCGCATGCCGTAGAACACGAAAATCAACTTAATTTTGAAATCCGAGCTCTCCTTCAAAAGTTATGCATTGTTGTTAAACTGAGCTTTATCTTCAATTTTGAGATATAACTTGCGATAACTTCTTAGGAAAAGCAAGCAACCGAATATCATGTATACATTTAATGGTTCGCATGCCGTAGAACACGAAAATCAACTTAATTTTGAAATCCGAGCTCTCCTTCAAAAGTTATGCATTGTTGTTAAACTGAGCTTTATCTTCAATTTTGAGATATAACTTGCGATAACTTCTTAGGAAAAGCAAGCAACCGAATATCATGTATACATTTAATGGTTCGCATGCCGTAGAACACGAAAATCAACTTAATTTTGAAATCCGAGCTCTCCTTCAAAAGTTATGCATTGTTGTTAAACTGAGCTTTATCTTCAATTTTGAGATATAACTTGCGATAACTTCTTAGGAAAAGCAAGCAACCGAATATCATGTATACATTTAATGGTTCGCATGCCGTAGAACACGAAAATCAACTTAATTTTGAAATCCGAGCTCTCCTTCAAAAGTTATGCATTGTTGTTAAACTGAGCTTTATCTTCAATTTTGAGATATAACTTGCGATAACTTCTTAGGAAAAGCAAGCAACCGAATATCATGTATACATTTAATGGTTCGCATGCCGTAGAACACGAAAATCAACTTAATTTTGAAATCCGAGCTCTCCTTCAAAAGTTATGCATTGTTGTTAAACTGAGCTTTATCTTCAATTTTGAGATATAACTTGCGATAACTTCTTAGGAAAAGCAAGCAACCGAATATCATGTATACATTTAATGGTTCGCATGCCGTAGAACACGAAAATCAACTTAATTTTGAAATCCGAGCTCTCCTTCAAAAGTTATGCATTGTTGTTAAACTGAGCTTTATCTTCAATTTTGAGATATAACTTGCGATAACTTCTTAGGAAAAGCAAGCAACCGAATATCATGTATACATTTAATGGTTCGCATGCCGTAGAACACGAAAATCAACTTAATTTTGAAATCCGAGCTCTCCTTCAAAAGTTATGCATTGTTGTTAAACTGAGCTTTATCTTCAATTTTGAGATATAACTTGCGATAACTTCTTAGGAAAAGCAAGCAACCGAATATCATGTATACATTTAATGGTTCGCATGCCGTAGAACACGAAAATCAACTTAATTTTGAAATCCGAGCTCTCCTTCAAAAGTTATGCATTGTTGTTAAACTGAGCTTTATCTTCAATTTTGAGATATAACTTGCGATAACTTCTTAGGAAAAGCAAGCAACCGAATATCATGTATACATTTAATGGTTCGCATGCCGTAGAACACGAAAATCAACTTAATTTTGAAATCCGAGCTCTCCTTCAAAAGTTATGCATTGTTGTTAAACTGAGCTTTATCTTCAATTTTGAGATATAACTTGCGATAACTTCTTAGGAAAAGCAAGCAACCGAATATCATGTATACATTTAATGGTTCGCATGCCGTAGAACACGAAAATCAACTTAATTTTGAAATCCGAGCTCTCCTTCAAAAGTTATGCATTGTTGTTAAACTGAGCTTTATCTTCAATTTTGAGATATAACTTGCGATAACTTCTTAGGAAAAGCAAGCAACCGAATATCATGTATACATTTAATGGTTCGCATGCCGTAGAACACGAAAATCAACTTAATTTTGAAATCCGAGCTCTCCTTCAAAAGTTATGCATTGTTGTTAAACTGAGCTTTATCTTCAATTTTGAGATATAACTTGCGATAACTTCTTAGGAAAAGCAAGCAACCGAATATCATGTATACATTTAATGGTTCGCATGCCGTAGAACACGAAAATCAACTTAATTTTGAAATCCGAGCTCTCCTTCAAAAGTTATGCATTGTTGTTAAACTGAGCTTTATCTTCAATTTTGAGATATAACTTGCGATAACTTCTTAGGAAAAGCAAGCAACCGAATATCATGTATACATTTAATGGTTCGCATGCCGTAGAACACGAAAATCAACTTAATTTTGAAATCCGAGCTCTCCTTCAAAAGTTATGCATTGTTGTTAAACTGAGCTTTATCTTCAATTTTGAGATATAACTTGCGATAACTTCTTAGGAAAAGCAAGCAACCGAATATCATGTATACATTTAATGGTTCGCATGCCGTAGAACACGAAAATCAACTTAATTTTGAAATCCGAGCTCTCCTTCAAAAGTTATGCATTGTTGTTAAACTGAGCTTTATCTTCAATTTTGAGATATAACTTGCGATAACTTCTTAGGAAAAGCAAGCAACCGAATATCATGTATACATTTAATGGTTCGCATGCCGTAGAACACGAAAATCAACTTAATTTTGAAATCCGAGCTCTCCTTCAAAAGTTATGCATTGTTGTTAAACTGAGCTTTATCTTCAATTTTGAGATATAACTTGCGATAACTTCTTAGGAAAAGCAAGCAACCGAATATCATGTATACATTTAATGGTTCGCATGCCGTAGAGAACACGAAAATCAACTTAATTTTGAAATCCGAGCTCTCCTTCAAAAGTTATGCATTGTTGTTAAACTGAGCTTTATCTTCAATTTTGAGATATAACTTGCGATAACTTCTTAGGAAAAGCAAGCAACCGAATATCATGTATACATTTAATGGTTCGCATGCCGTAGAACACGAAAATCAACTTAATTTTGAAATCCGAGCTCTCCTTCAAAAGTTATGCATTGTTGTTAAACTGAGCTTTATCTTCAATTTTGAGATATAACTTGCGATAACTTCTTAGGAAAAGCAAGCAACCGAATATCATGTATACATTTAATGGTTCGCATGCCGTAGAACACGAAAATCAACTTAATTTTGAAATCCGAGCTCTCCTTCAAAAGTTATGCATTGTTGTTAAACTGAGCTTTATCTTCAATTTTGAGATATAACTTGCGATAACTTCTTAGGAAAAGCAAGCAACCGAATATCATGTATACATTTAATGGTTCGCATGCCGTAGAACACGAAAATCAACTTAATTTTGAAATCCGAGCTCTCCTTCAAAAGTTATGCATTGTTGTTAAACTGAGCTTTATCTTCAATTTTGAGATATAACTTGCGATAACTTCTTAGGAAAAGCAAGCAACCGAATATCATGTATACATTTAATGGTTCGCATGCCGTAGAACACGAAAATCAACTTAATTTTGAAATCCGAGCTCTCCTTCAAAAGTTATGCATTGTTGTTAAACTGAGCTTTATCTTCAATTTTGAGATATAACTTGCGATAACTTCTTAGGAAAAGCAAGCAACCGAATATCATGTATACATTTAATGGTTCGCATGCCGTAGAACACGAAAATCAACTTAATTTTGAAATCCGAGCTCTCCTTCAAAAGTTATGCATTGTTGTTAAACTGAGCTTTATCTTCAATTTTGAGATATAACTTGCGATAACTTCTTAGGAAAAGCAAGCAACCGAATATCATGTATACATTTAATGGTTCGCATGCCGTAGAACACGAAAATCAACTTAATTTTGAAATCCGAGCTCTCCTTCAAAAGTTATGCATTGTTGTTAAACTGAGCTTTATCTTCAATTTTGAGATATAACTTGCGATAACTTCTTAGGAAAAGCAAGCAACCGAATATCATGTATACATTTAATGGTTCGCATGCCGTAGAACACGAAAATCAACTTAATTTTGAAATCCGAGCTCTCCTTCAAAAGTTATGCATTGTTGTTAAACTGAGCTTTATCTTCAATTTTGAGATATAACTTGCGATAACTTCTTAGGAAAAGCAAGCAACCGAATATCATGTATACATTTAATGGTTCGCATGCCGTAGAACACGAAAATCAACTTAATTTTGAAATCCGAGCTCTCCTTCAAAAGTTATGCATTGTTGTTAAACTGAGCTTTATCTTCAATTTTGAGATATAACTTGCGATAACTTCTTAGGAAAAGCAAGCAACCGAATATCATGTATACATTTAATGGTTCGCATGCCGTAGAACACGAAAATCAACTTAATTTTGAAATCCGAGCTCTCCTTCAAAAGTTATGCATTGTTGTTAAACTGAGCTTTATCTTCAATTTTGAGATATAACTTGCGATAACTTCTTAGGAAAAGCAAGCAACCGAATATCATGTATACATTTAATGGTTCGCATGCCGTAGAACACGAAAATCAACTTAATTTTGAAATCCGAGCTCTCCTTCAAAAGTTATGCATTGTTGTTAAACTGAGCTTTATCTTCAATTTTGAGATATAACTTGCGATAACTTCTTAGGAAAAGCAAGCAACCGAATATCATGTATACATTTAATGGTTCGCATGCCGTAGAACACGAAAATCAACTTAATTTTGAAATCCGAGCTCTCCTTCAAAAGTTATGCATTGTTGTTAAACTGAGCTTTATCTTCAATTTTGAGATATAACTTGCGATAACTTCTTAGGAAAAGCAAGCAACCGAATATCATGTATACATTTAATGGTTCGCATGCCGTAGAACACGAAAATCAACTTAATTTTGAAATCCGAGCTCTCCTTCAAAAGTTATGCATTGTTGTTAAACTGAGCTTTATCTTCAATTTTGAGATATAACTTGCGATAACTTCTTAGGAAAAGCAAGCAACCGAATATCATGTATACATTTAATGGTTCGCATGCCGTAGAACACGAAAATCAACTTAATTTTGAAATCCGAGCTCTCCTTCAAAAGTTATGCATTGTTGTTAAACTGAGCTTTATCTTCAATTTTGAGATATAACTTGCGATAACTTCTTAGGAAAAGCAAGCAACCGAATATCATGTATACATTTAATGGTTCGCATGCCGTAGAACACGAAAATCAACTTAATTTTGAAATCCGAGCTCTCCTTCAAAAGTTATGCATTGTTGTTAAACTGAGCTTTATCTTCAATTTTGAGATATAACTTGCGATAACTTCTTAGGAAAAGCAAGCAACCGAATATCATGTATACATTTAATGGTTCGCATGCCGTAGAACACGAAAATCAACTTAATTTTGAAATCCGAGCTCTCCTTCAAAAGTTATGCATTGTTGTTAAACTGAGCTTTATCTTCAATTTTGAGATATAACTTGCGATAACTTCTTAGGAAAAGCAAGCAACCGAATATCATGTATACATTTAATGGTTCGCATGCCGTAGAACACGAAAATCAACTTAATTTTGAAATCCGAGCTCTCCTTCAAAAGTTATGCATTGTTGTTAAACTGAGCTTTATCTTCAATTTTGAGATATAACTTGCGATAACTTCTTAGGAAAAGCAAGCAACCGAATATCATGTATACATTTAATGGTTCGCATGCCGTAGAACACGAAAATCAACTTAATTTTGAAATCCGAGCTCTCCTTCAAAAGTTATGCATTGTTGTTAAACTGAGCTTTATCTTCAATTTTGAGATATAACTTGCGATAACTTCTTAGGAAAAGCAAGCAACCGAATATCATGTATACATTTAATGGTTCGCATGCCGTAGAACACGAAAATCAACTTAATTTTGAAATCCGAGCTCTCCTTCAAAAGTTATGCATTGTTGTTAAACTGAGCTTTATCTTCAATTTTGAGATATAACTTGCGATAACTTCTTAGGAAAAGCAAGCAACCGAATATCATGTATACATTTAATGGTTCGCATGCCGTAGAACACGAAAATCAACTTAATTTTGAAATCCGAGCTCTCCTTCAAAAGTTATGCATTGTTGTTAAACTGAGCTTTATCTTCAATTTTGAGATATAACTTGCGATAACTTCTTAGGAAAAGCAAGCAACCGAATATCATGTATACATTTAATGGTTCGCATGCCGTAGAACACGAAAATCAACTTAATTTTGAAATCCGAGCTCTCCTTCAAAAGTTATGCATTGTTGTTAAACTGAGCTTTATCTTCAATTTTGAGATATAACTTGCGATAACTTCTTAGGAAAAGCAAGCAACCGAATATCATGTATACATTTAATGGTTCGCATGCCGTAGAACACGAAAATCAACTTAATTTTGAAATCCGAGCTCTCCTTCAAAAGTTATGCATTGTTGTTAAACTGAGCTTTATCTTCAATTTTGAGATATAACTTGCGATAACTTCTTAGGAAAAGCAAGCAACCGAATATCATGTATACATTTAATGGTTCGCATGCCGTAGAACACGAAAATCAACTTAATTTTGAAATCCGAGCTCTCCTTCAAAAGTTATGCATTGTTGTTAAACTGAGCTTTATCTTCAATTTTGAGATATAACTTGCGATAACTTCTTAGGAAAAGCAAGCAACCGAATATCATGTATACATTTAATGGTTCGCATGCCGTAGAACACGAAAATCAACTTAATTTTGAAATCCGAGCTCTCCTTCAAAAGTTATGCATTGTTGTTAAACTGAGCTTTATCTTCAATTTTGAGATATAACTTGCGATAACTTCTTAGGAAAAGCAAGCAACCGAATATCATGTATACATTTAATGGTTCGCATGCCGTAGAACACGAAAATCAACTTAATTTTGAAATCCGAGCTCTCCTTCAAAAGTTATGCATTGTTGTTAAACTGAGCTTTATCTTCAATTTTGAGATATAACTTGCGATAACTTCTTAGGAAAAGCAAGCAACCGAATATCATGTATACATTTAATGGTTCGCATGCCGTAGAACACGAAAATCAACTTAATTTTGAAATCCGAGCTCTCCTTCAAAAGTTATGCATTGTTGTTAAACTGAGCTTTATCTTCAATTTTGAGATATAACTTGCGATAACTTCTTAGGAAAAGCAAGCAACCGAATATCATGTATACATTTAATGGTTCGCATGCCGTAGAACACGAAAATCAACTTAATTTTGAAATCCGAGCTCTCCTTCAAAAGTTATGCATTGTTGTTAAACTGAGCTTTATCTTCAATTTTGAGATATAACTTGCGATAACTTCTTAGGAAAAGCAAGCAACCGAATATCATGTATACATTTAATGGTTCGCATGCCGTAGAACACGAAAATCAACTTAATTTTGAAATCCGAGCTCTCCTTCAAAAGTTATGCATTGTTGTTAAACTGAGCTTTATCTTCAATTTTGAGATATAACTTGCGATAACTTCTTAGGAAAAGCAAGCAACCGAATATCATGTATACATTTAATGGTTCGCATGCCGTAGAACACGAAAATCAACTTAATTTTGAAATCCGAGCTCTCCTTCAAAAGTTATGCATTGTTGTTAAACTGAGCTTTATCTTCAATTTTGAGATATAACTTGCGATAACTTCTTAGGAAAAGCAAGCAACCGAATATCATGTATACATTTAATGGTTCGCATGCCGTAGAACACGAAAATCAACTTAATTTTGAAATCCGAGCTCTCCTTCAAAAGTTATGCATTGTTGTTAAACTGAGCTTTATCTTCAATTTTGAGATATAACTTGCGATAACTTCTTAGGAAAAGCAAGCAACCGAATATCATGTATACATTTAATGGTTCGCATGCCGTAGAACACGAAAATCAACTTAATTTTGAAATCCGAGCTCTCCTTCAAAAGTTATGCATTGTTGTTAAACTGAGCTTTATCTTCAATTTTGAGATATAACTTGCGATAACTTCTTAGGAAAAGCAAGCAACCGAATATCATGTATACATTTAATGGTTCGCATGCCGTAGAACACGAAAATCAACTTAATTTTGAAATCCGAGCTCTCCTTCAAAAGTTATGCATTGTTGTTAAACTGAGCTTTATCTTCAATTTTGAGATATAACTTGCGATAACTTCTTAGGAAAAGCAAGCAACCGAATATCATGTATACATTTAATGGTTCGCATGCCGTAGAACACGAAAATCAACTTAATTTTGAAATCCGAGCTCTCCTTCAAAAGTTATGCATTGTTGTTAAACTGAGCTTTATCTTCAATTTTGAGATATAACTTGCGATAACTTCTTAGGAAAAGCAAGCAACCGAATATCATGTATACATTTAATGGTTCGCATGCCGTAGAACACGAAAATCAACTTAATTTTGAAATCCGAGCTCTCCTTCAAAAGTTATGCATTGTTGTTAAACTGAGCTTTATCTTCAATTTTGAGATATAACTTGCGATAACTTCTTAGGAAAAGCAAGCAACCGAATATCATGTATACATTTAATGGTTCGCATGCCGTAGAACACGAAAATCAACTTAATTTTGAAATCCGAGCTCTCCTTCAAAAGTTATGCATTGTTGTTAAACTGAGCTTTATCTTCAATTTTGAGATATAACTTGCGATAACTTCTTAGGAAAAGCAAGCAACCGAATATCATGTATACATTTAATGGTTCGCATGCCGTAGAACACGAAAATCAACTTAATTTTGAAATCCGAGCTCTCCTTCAAAAGTTATGCATTGTTGTTAAACTGAGCTTTATCTTCAATTTTGAGATATAACTTGCGATAACTTCTTAGGAAAAGCAAGCAACCGAATATCATGTATACATTTAATGGTTCGCATGCCGTAGAACACGAAAATCAACTTAATTTTGAAATCCGAGCTCTCCTTCAAAAGTTATGCATTGTTGTTAAACTGAGCTTTATCTTCAATTTTGAGATATAACTTGCGATAACTTCTTAGGAAAAGCAAGCAACCGAATATCATGTATACATTTAATGGTTCGCATGCCGTAGAACACGAAAATCAACTTAATTTTGAAATCCGAGCTCTCCTTCAAAAGTTATGCATTGTTGTTAAACTGAGCTTTATCTTCAATTTTGAGATATAACTTGCGATAACTTCTTAGGAAAAGCAAGCAACCGAATATCATGTATACATTTAATGGTTCGCATGCCGTAGAACACGAAAATCAACTTAATTTTGAAATCCGAGCTCTCCTTCAAAAGTTATGCATTGTTGTTAAACTGAGCTTTATCTTCAATTTTGAGATATAACTTGCGATAACTTCTTAGGAAAAGCAAGCAACCGAATATCATGTATACATTTAATGGTTCGCATGCCGTAGAACACGAAAATCAACTTAATTTTGAAATCCGAGCTCTCCTTCAAAAGTTATGCATTGTTGTTAAACTGAGCTTTATCTTCAATTTTGAGATATAACTTGCGATAACTTCTTAGGAAAAGCAAGCAACCGAATATCATGTATACATTTAATGGTTCGCATGCCGTAGAACACGAAAATCAACTTAATTTTGAAATCCGAGCTCTCCTTCAAAAGTTATGCATTGTTGTTAAACTGAGCTTTATCTTCAATTTTGAGATATAACTTGCGATAACTTCTTAGGAAAAGCAAGCAACCGAATATCATGTATACATTTAATGGTTCGCATGCCGTAGAACACGAAAATCAACTTAATTTTGAAATCCGAGCTCTCCTTCAAAAGTTATGCATTGTTGTTAAACTGAGCTTTATCTTCAATTTTGAGATATAACTTGCGATAACTTCTTAGGAAAAGCAAGCAACCGAATATCATGTATACATTTAATGGTTCGCATGCCGTAGAACACGAAAATCAACTTAATTTTGAAATCCGAGCTCTCCTTCAAAAGTTATGCATTGTTGTTAAACTGAGCTTTATCTTCAATTTTGAGATATAACTTGCGATAACTTCTTAGGAAAAGCAAGCAACCGAATATCATGTATACATTTAATGGTTCGCATGCCGTAGAACACGAAAATCAACTTAATTTTGAAATCCGAGCTCTCCTTCAAAAGTTATGCATTGTTGTTAAACTGAGCTTTATCTTCAATTTTGAGATATAACTTGCGATAACTTCTTAGGAAAAGCAAGCAACCGAATATCATGTATACATTTAATGGTTCGCATGCCGTAGAACACGAAAATCAACTTAATTTTGAAATCCGAGCTCTCCTTCAAAAGTTATGCATTGTTGTTAAACTGAGCTTTATCTTCAATTTTGAGATATAACTTGCGATAACTTCTTAGGAAAAGCAAGCAACCGAATATCATGTATACATTTAATGGTTCGCATGCCGTAGAACACGAAAATCAACTTAATTTTGAAATCCGAGCTCTCCTTCAAAAGTTATGCATTGTTGTTAAACTGAGCTTTATCTTCAATTTTGAGATATAACTTGCGATAACTTCTTAGGAAAAGCAAGCAACCGAATATCATGTATACATTTAATGGTTCGCATGCCGTAGAACACGAAAATCAACTTAATTTTGAAATCCGAGCTCTCCTTCAAAAGTTATGCATTGTTGTTAAACTGAGCTTTATCTTCAATTTTGAGATATAACTTGCGATAACTTCTTAGGATCTCATATAGAAAGCAATATAATACATTTAATGGTTCGCAATGCCGTAGAACACGAAAATCAACATAATTTGAAATCCGAGCTCTCCTTCAAAAGTTATGCATTGTTGTATAACTGAGCTTTATCTCACAATTTTGAGATATAACTTGCTGATAACTCTTAGGAAAAGCAAGCAACCCGAATATCATGTATACATTTAATGGTTCGCATCGCCGTAGAACACGAAAATCAACTTAATTTTGAAATCCGAGCTCTCCTTCAAAAGTTATGCATTGTTGTTAAACTGAGCTTTATCTTCAATTTTGAGATATAACTTGTGATAACTTCTTAGGAAAAGCAAGCAACCGAATATCATGTATACATTTAATGGTTCGCATGCCGTAGAACACGAAAATCAACTTAATTTTGAAATCCGAGCTCTCCTTCAAAAGTTATGCATTGTTGTTAAACTGAGCTTTATCTTCAATTTTGAGATATAACTTGCGATAACTTCTTAGGAAAAGCAAGCAACCGAATATCATGTATACATTTAATGGTTCGCATGCCGTAGAACACGAAAATCAACTTAATTTTGAAATCCGAGCTCTCCTTCAAAAGTTATGCATTGTTGTTAAACTGAGCTTTATCTTCAATTTTGAGATATAACTTGCGATAACTTCTTAGGAAAAGCAAGCAACCGAATATCATGTATACATTTAATGGTTCGCATGCCGTAGAACACGAAAATCAACTTAATTTTGAAATCCGAGCTCTCCTTCAAAAGTTATGCATTGTTGTTAAACTGAGCTTTATCTTCAATTTTGAGATATAACTTGCGATAACTTCTTAGGAAAAGCAAGCAACCGAATATCATGTATACATTTAATGGTTCGCATGCCGTAGAACACGAAAATCAACTTAATTTTGAAATCCGAGCTCTCCTTCAAAAGTTATGCATTGTTGTTAAACTGAGCTTTATCTTCAATTTTGAGATATAACTTGCGATAACTTCTTAGGAAAAGCAAGCAACCGAATATCATGTATACATTTAATGGTTCGCATGCCGTAGAACACGAAAATCAACTTAATTTTGAAATCCGAGCTCTCCTTCAAAAGTTATGCATTGTTGTTAAACTGAGCTTTATCTTCAATTTTGAGATATAACTTGCGATAACTTCTTAGGAAAAGCAAGCAACCGAATATCATGTATACATTTAATGGTTCGCATGCCGTAGAACACGAAAATCAACTTAATTTTGAAATCCGAGCTCTCCTTCAAAAGTTATGCATTGTTGTTAAACTGAGCTTTATCTTCAATTTTGAGATATAACTTGCGATAACTTCTTAGGAAAAGCAAGCAACCGAATATCATGTATACATTTAATGGTTCGCATGCCGTAGAACACGAAAATCAACTTAATTTTGAAATCCGAGCTCTCCTTCAAAAGTTATGCATTGTCGTTAAACTGAGCTTTATCTTCAATTTTGAGATATAACTTGCGATAACTTCTTAGGAAAAGCAAGCAACCGAATATCATGTATACATTTAATGGTTCGCATGCCGTAGAACACGAAAATCAACTTAATTTTGAAATCCGAGCTCTCCTTCAAAAGTTATGCATTGTCGTTAAACTGAGCTTTATCTTCAATTTTGAGATATAACTTGCGATAACTTCTTAGGAAAAGCAAGCAACCGAATATCATGTATACATTTAATGGTTCGCATGCCGTAGAACACGAAAATCAACTTAATTTTGAAATCCGAGCTCTCCTTCAAAAGTTATGCATTGTCGTTAAACTGAGCTTTATCTTCAATTTTGAGATATAACTTGCGATAACTTCTTAGGAAAAGCAAGCAACCGAATATCATGTATACATTTAATGGTTCGCATGCCGTAGAACACGAAAATCAACTTAATTTTGAAATCCGAGCTCTCCTTCAAAAGTTATGCATTGTCGTTAAACTGAGCTTTATCTTCAATTTTGAGATATAACTTGCGATAACTTCTTAGGAAAAGCAAGCAACCGAATATCATGTATACATTTAATGGTTCGCATGCCGTAGAACACGAAAATCAACTTAATTTTGAAATCCGAGCTCTCCTTCAAAAGTTATGCATTGTTGTTAAACTGAGCTTTATCTTCAATTTTGAGATATAACTTGCGATAACTTCTTAGGAAAAGCAAGCAACCGAATATCATGTATACATTTAATGGTTCGCATGCCGTAGAACACGAAAATCAACTTAATTTTGAAATCCGAGCTCTCCTTCAAAAGTTATGCATTGTTGTTAAACTGAGCTTTATCTTCAATTTTGAGATATAACTTGCGATAACTTCTTAGGAAAAGCAAGCAACCGAATATCATGTATACATTTAATGGTTCGCATGCCGTAGAACACGAAAATCAACTTAATTTTGAAATCCGAGCTCTCCTTCAAAAGTTATGCATTGTTGTTAAACTGAGCTTTATCTTCAATTTTGAGATATAACTTGCGATAACTTCTTAGGAAAAGCAAGCAACCGAATATCATGTATACATTTAATGGTTCGCATGCCGTAGAACACGAAAATCAACTTAATTTTGAAATCCGAGCTCTCCTTCAAAAGTTATGCATTGTTGTTAAACTGAGCTTTATCTTCAATTTTGAGATATAACTTGCGATAACTTCTTAGGAAAAGCAAGCAACCGAATATCATGTATACATTTAATGGTTCGCATGCCGTAGAACACGAAAATCAACTTAATTTTGAAATCCGAGCTCTCCTTCAAAAGTTATGCATTGTTGTTAAACTGAGCTTTATCTTCAATTTTGAGATATAACTTGCGATAACTTCTTAGGAAAAGCAAGCAACCGAATATCATGTATACATTTAATGGTTCGCATGCCGTAGAACACGAAAATCAACTTAATTTTGAAATCCGAGCTCTCCTTCAAAAGTTATGCATTGTTGTTAAACTGAGCTTTATCTTCAATTTTGAGATATAACTTGCGATAACTTCTTAGGAAAAGCAAGCAACCGAATATCATGTATACATTTAATGGTTCGCATGCCGTAGAACACGAAAATCAACTTAATTTTGAAATCCGAGCTCTCCTTCAAAAGTTATGCATTGTTGTTAAACTGAGCTTTATCTTCAATTTTGAGATATAACTTGCGATAACTTCTTAGGAAAAGCAAGCAACCGAATATCATGTATACATTTAATGGTTCGCATGCCGTAGAACACGAAAATCAACTTAATTTTGAAATCCGAGCTCTCCTTCAAAAGTTATGCATTGTTGTTAAACTGAGCTTTATCTTCAATTTTGAGATATAACTTGCGATAACTTCTTAGGAAAAGCAAGCAACCGAATATCATGTATACATTTAATGGTTCGCATGCCGTAGAACACGAAAATCAACTTAATTTTGAAATCCGAGCTCTCCTTCAAAAGTTATGCATTGTTGTTAAACTGAGCTTTATCTTCAATTTTGAGATATAACTTGCGATAACTTCTTAGGAAAAGCAAGCAACCGAATATCATGTATACATTTAATGGTTCGCATGCCGTAGAACACGAAAATCAACTTAATTTTGAAATCCGAGCTCTCCTTCAAAAGTTATGCATTGTTGTTAAACTGAGCTTTATCTTCAATTTTGAGATATAACTTGCGATAACTTCTTAGGAAAAGCAAGCAACCGAATATCATGTATACATTTAATGGTTCGCATGCCGTAGAACACGAAAATCAACTTAATTTTGAAATCCGAGCTCTCCTTCAAAAGTTATGCATTGTTGTTAAACTGAGCTTTATCTTCAATTTTGAGATATAACTTGCGATAACTTCTTAGGAAAAGCAAGCAACCGAATATCATGTATACATTTAATGGTTCGCATGCCGTAGAACACGAAAATCAACTTAATTTTGAAATCCGAGCTCTCCTTCAAAAGTTATGCATTGTTGTTAAACTGAGCTTTATCTTCAATTTTGAGATATAACTTGCGATAACTTCTTAGGAAAAGCAAGCAACCGAATATCATGTATACATTTAATGGTTCGCATGCCGTAGAACACGAAAATCAACTTAATTTTGAAATCCGAGCTCTCCTTCAAAAGTTATGCATTGTTGTTAAACTGAGCTTTATCTTCAATTTTGAGATATAACTTGCGATAACTTCTTAGGAAAAGCAAGCAACCGAATATCATGTATACATTTAATGGTTCGCATGCCGTAGAACACGAAAATCAACTTAATTTTGAAATCCGAGCTCTCCTTCAAAAGTTATGCATTGTTGTTAAACTGAGCTTTATCTTCAATTTTGAGATATAACTTGCGATAACTTCTTAGGAAAAGCAAGCAACCGAATATCATGTATACATTTAATGGTTCGCATGCCGTAGAACACGAAAATCAACTTAATTTTGAAATCCGAGCTCTCCTTCAAAAGTTATGCATTGTTGTTAAACTGAGCTTTATCTTCAATTTTGAGATATAACTTGCGATAACTTCTTAGGAAAAGCAAGCAACCGAATATCATGTATACATTTAATGGTTCGCATGCCGTAGAACACGAAAATCAACTTAATTTTGAAATCCGAGCTCTCCTTCAAAAGTTATGCATTGTTGTTAAACTGAGCTTTATCTTCAATTTTGAGATATAACTTGCGATAACTTCTTAGGAAAAGCAAGCAACCGAATATCATGTATACATTTAATGGTTCGCATGCCGTAGAACACGAAAATCAACTTAATTTTGAAATCCGAGCTCTCCTTCAAAAGTTATGCATTGTTGTTAAACTGAGCTTTATCTTCAATTTTGAGATATAACTTGCGATAACTTCTTAGGAAAAGCAAGCAACCGAATATCATGTATACATTTAATGGTTCGCATGCCGTAGAACACGAAAATCAACTTAATTTTGAAATCCGAGCTCTCCTTCAAAAGTTATGCATTGTTGTTAAACTGAGCTTTATCTTCAATTTTGAGATATAACTTGCGATAACTTCTTAGGAAAAGCAAGCAACCGAATATCATGTATACATTTAATGGTTCGCATGCCGTAGAACACGAAAATCAACTTAATTTTGAAATCCGAGCTCTCCTTCAAAAGTTATGCATTGTTGTTAAACTGAGCTTTATCTTCAATTTTGAGATATAACTTGCGATAACTTCTTAGGAAAAGCAAGCAACCGAATATCATGTATACATTTAATGGTTCGCATGCCGTAGAACACGAAAATCAACTTAATTTTGAAATCCGAGCTCTCCTTCAAAAGTTATGCATTGTTGTTAAACTGAGCTTTATCTTCAATTTTGAGATATAACTTGCGATAACTTCTTAGGAAAAGCAAGCAACCGAATATCATGTATACATTTAATGGTTCGCATGCCGTAGAACACGAAAATCAACTTAATTTTGAAATCCGAGCTCTCCTTCAAAAGTTATGCATTGTTGTTAAACTGAGCTTTATCTTCAATTTTGAGATATAACTTGCGATAACTTCTTAGGAAAAGCAAGCAACCGAATATCATGTATACATTTAATGGTTCGCATGCCGTAGAACACGAAAATCAACTTAATTTTGAAATCCGAGCTCTCCTTCAAAAGTTATGCATTGTTGTTAAACTGAGCTTTATCTTCAATTTTGAGATATAACTTGCGATAACTTCTTAGGAAAAGCAAGCAACCGAATATCATGTATACATTTAATGGTTCGCATGCCGTAGAACACGAAAATCAACTTAATTTTGAAATCCGAGCTCTCCTTCAAAAGTTATGCATTGTTGTTAAACTGAGCTTTATCTTCAATTTTGAGATATAACTTGCGATAACTTCTTAGGAAAAGCAAGCAACCGAATATCATGTATACATTTAATGGTTCGCATGCCGTAGAACACGAAAATCAACTTAATTTTGAAATCCGAGCTCTCCTTCAAAAGTTATGCATTGTTGTTAAACTGAGCTTTATCTTCAATTTTGAGATATAACTTGCGATAACTTCTTAGGAAAAGCAAGCAACCGAATATCATGTATACATTTAATGGTTCGCATGCCGTAGAACACGAAAATCAACTTAATTTTGAAATCCGAGCTCTCCTTCAAAAGTTATGCATTGTCGTTAAACTGAGCTTTATCTTCAATTTTGAGATATAACTTGCGATAACTTCTTAGGAAAAGCAAGCAACCGAATATCATGTATACATTTAATGGTTCGCATGCCGTAGAACACGAAAATCAACTTAATTTTGAAATCCGAGCTCTCCTTCAAAAGTTATGCATTGTTGTTAAACTGAGCTTTATCTTCAATTTTGAGATATAACTTGCGATAACTTCTTAGGAAAAGCAAGCAACCGAATATCATGTATACATTTAATGGTTCGCATGCCGTAGAACACGAAAATCAACTTAATTTTGAAATCCGAGCTCTCCTTCAAAAGTTATGCATTGTCGTTAAACTGAGCTTTATCTTCAATTTTGAGATATAACTTGCGATAACTTCTTAGGAAAAGCAAGCAACCGAATATCATGTATACATTTAATGGTTCGCATGCCGTAGAACACGAAAATCAACTTAATTTTGAAATCCGAGCTCTCCTTCAAAAGTTATGCATTGTTGTTAAACTGAGCTTTATCTTCAATTTTGAGATATAACTTGCGATAACTTCTTAGGAAAAGCAAGCAACCGAATATCATGTATACATTTAATGGTTCGCATGCCGTAGAACACGAAAATCAACTTAATTTTGAAATCCGAGCTCTCCTTCAAAAGTTATGCATTGTTGTTAAACTGAGCTTTATCTTCAATTTTGAGATATAACTTGCGATAACTTCTTAGGAAAAAGCAAGCAACCGAATATCATGTATACATTTAATGGTTCGCATGCCGTAGAACACGAAAATCAACTTAATTTTGAAATCCGAGCTCTCCTTCAAAAGTTATGCATTGTTGTTAAACTGAGCTTTATCTTCAATTTTGAGATATAACTTGCGATAACTTCTTAGGAAAAGCAAGCAACGAATATCATGTATACATTTAATGGTTCGCATGCCGTAGAACACGAAAATCAACTTAATTTTGAAATCCGAGCTCTCCTTCAAAAGTTATGCATTGTCTGTTAAACTGAGCTTTATCTTCAATTTTGAGATATAACTTGCGATAACTTCTTAGGAAAAGCAAGCAACCGAATATCATGTATACATTTAATGGTTCGCATGCCGTAGAACACGAAAATCAACTTAATTTTGAAATCCGAGCTCTCCTTCAAAAGTTATGCATTGTTGTTAAACTGAGCTTTATCTTCAATTTTGAGATATAACTTGCGATAACTTCTTAGGAAAAGCAAGCAACCGAATATCATGTATACATTTAATGGTTCGCATGCCGTAGAACACGAAAATCAACTTAATTTGAAATCCGAGCTCTCCTTCAAAAGTTATGCATTGTCGTTAAACTGAGCTTTATCTTCAATTTTGAGATATAACTTGCGATAACTTCTTAGGAAAAGCAAGCAACCGAATATCATGTATACATTTAATGGTTCGCATGCCGTAGAACACGAAAATCAACTTAATTTTGAAATCCGAGCTCTCCTTCAAAAGTTATGCATTGTTGTTAAACTGAGCTTTATCTTCAATTTGAGATATAACTTGCGATAACTTCTTAGGAAAAGCAAGCAACCGAATATCATGTATACATTTAATGGTTCGCATGCCGTAGAACACGAAAATCAACTTAATTTTGAAATCCGAGCTCTCCTTCAAAAGTTATGCATTGTTGTTAAACTGAGCTTTATCTTCAATTTTGAGATATAACTTGCGATAACTTCTTAGGAAAAGCAAGCAACCGAATATCATGTATACATTTAATGGTTCGCATGCCGTAGAACACGAAAATCAACTTAATTTTGAAATCCGAGCTCTCCTTCAAAAGTTATGCATTGTTGTTAAACTGAGCTTTATCTTCAATTTTGAGATATAACTTGCGATAACTTCTTAGGAAAAGCAAGCAACCGAATATCATGTATACATTTAATGGTTCGCATGCCGTAGAACACGAAAATCAACTTAATTTTGAAATCCGAGCTCTCCTTCAAAAGTTATGCATTGTTGTTAAACTGAGCTTTATCTTCAATTTTGAGATATAACTTGCGATAACTTCTTAGGAAAAGCAAGCAACCGAATATCATGTATACATTTAATGGTTCGCATGCCGTAGAACACGAAAATCAACTTAATTTTGAAATCCGAGCTCTCCTTCAAAAGTTATGCATTGTTGTTAAACTGAGCTTTATCTTCAATTTTGAGATATAACTTGCGATAACTTCTTAGGAAAAGCAAGCAACCGAATATCATGTATACATTTAATGGTTCGCATGCCGTAGAACACGAAAATCAACTTAATTTTGAAATCCGAGCTCTCCTTCAAAAGTTATGCATTGTTGTTAAACTGAGCTTTATCTTCAATTTTGAGATATAACTTGCGATAACTTCTTAGGAAAAGCAAGCAACCGAATATCATGTATACATTTAATGGTTCGCATGCCGTAGAACACGAAAATCAACTTAATTTTGAAATCCGAGCTCTCCTTCAAAAGTTATGCATTGTTGTTAAACTGAGCTTTATCTTCAATTTTGAGATATAACTTGCGATAACTTCTTAGGAAAAGCAAGCAACCGAATATCATGTATACATTTAATGGTTCGCATGCCGTAGAACACGAAAATCAACTTAATTTTGAAATCCGAGCTCTCCTTCAAAAGTTATGCATTGTTGTTAAACTGAGCTTTATCTTCAATTTTGAGATATAACTTGCGATAACTTCTTAGGAAAAGCAAGCAACCGAATATCATGTATACATTTAATGGTTCGCATGCCGTAGAACACGAAAATCAACTTAATTTTGAAATCCGAGCTCTCCTTCAAAAGTTATGCATTGTTGTTAAACTGAGCTTTATCTTCAATTTTGAGATATAACTTGCGATAACTTCTTAGGAAAAGCAAGCAACCGAATATCATGTATACATTTAATGGTTCGCATGCCGTAGAACACGAAAATCAACTTAATTTTGAAATCCGAGCTCTCCTTCAAAAGTTATGCATTGTTGTTAAACTGAGCTTTATCTTCAATTTTGAGATATAACTTGCGATAACTTCTTAGGAAAAGCAAGCAACCGAATATCATGTATACATTTAATGGTTCGCATGCCGTAGAACACGAAAATCAACTTAATTTTGAAATCCGAGCTCTCCTTCAAAAGTTATGCATTGTTGTTAAACTGAGCTTTATCTTCAATTTTGAGATATAACTTGCGATAACTTCTTAGGAAAAGCAAGCAACCGAATATCATGTATACATTTAATGGTTCGCATGCCGTAGAACACGAAAATCAACTTAATTTTGAAATCCGAGCTCTCCTTCAAAAGTTATGCATTGTTGTTAAACTGAGCTTTATCTTCAATTTTGAGATATAACTTGCGATAACTTCTTAGGAAAAGCAAGCAACCGAATATCATGTATACATTTAATGGTTCGCATGCCGTAGAACACGAAAATCAACTTAATTTTGAAATCCGAGCTCTCCTTCAAAAGTTATGCATTGTTGTTAAACTGAGCTTTATCTTCAATTTTGAGATATAACTTGCGATAACTTCTTAGGAAAAGCAAGCAACCGAATATCATGTATAACATTTAATGGTTCGCATGCCGTAGAACACGAAAATCAACTTAATTTTGAAATCCGAGCTCTCCTTCAAAAGTTATGCATTGTTGTTAAACTGAGCTTTATCTTCAATTTTGAGATATAACTTGCGATAACTTCTTAGGAAAAGCAAGCAACCGAATATCATGTATACATTTAATGGTTCGCATGCCGTAGAACACGAAAATCAACTTAATTTTGAAATCCGAGCTCTCCTTCAAAAGTTATGCATTGTTGTTAAACTGAGCTTTATCTTCAATTTTGAGATATAACTTGCGATAACTTCTTAGGAAAAGCAAGCAACCGAATATCATGTATACATTTAATGGTTCGCATGCCGTAGAACACGAAAATCAACTTAATTTTGAAATCCGAGCTCTCCTTCAAAAGTTATGCATTGTTGTTAAACTGAGCTTATCTTCAATTTTGAGATATAACTTGCGATAACTTCTTAGGAAAAGCAAGCAACCGAATATCATGTATACATTTAATGGTTCGCATGCCGTAGAACACGAAAATCAACTTAATTTTGAAATCCGAGCTCTCCTTCAAAAGTTATGCATTGTTGTTAAACTGAGCTTTATCTTCAATTTTGAGATATAACTTGCGATAACTTCTTAGGAAAAGCAAGCAACCGAATATCATGTATACATTTAATGGTTCGCATGCCGTAGAACACGAAAATCAACTTAATTTTGAAATCCGAGCTCTCCTTCAAAAGTTATGCATTGTCGTTAAACTGAGCTTTATCTTCAATTTTGAGATATAACTTGCGATAACTTCTTAGGAAAAGCAAGCAACCGAATATCATGTATACATTTAATGGTTCGCATGCCGTAGAACACGAAAATCAACTTAATTTTGAAATCCGAGCTCTCCTTCAAAAGTTATGCATTGTTGTTAAACTGAGCTTTATCTTCAATTTTGAGATATAACTTGCGATAACTTCTTAGGAAAAGCAAGCAACCGAATATCATGTATACATTTAATGGTTCGCATGCCGTAGAACACGAAAATCAACTTAATTTTGAAATCCGAGCTCTCCTTCAAAAGTTATGCATTGTTGTTAAACTGAGCTTTATCTTCAATTTTGAGATATAACTTGCGATAACTTCTTAGGAAAAGCAAGCAACCGAATATCATGTATACATTTAATGGTTCGCATGCCGTAGAACACGAAAATCAACTTAATTTTGAAATCCGAGCTCTCCTTCAAAAGTTATGCATTGTTGTTAAACTGAGCTTTATCTTCAATTTTGAGATATAACTTGCGATAACTTCTTAGGAAAAGCAAGCAACCGAATATCATGTATACATTTAATGGTTCGCATGCCGTAGAACACGAAAATCAACTTAATTTTGAAATCCGAGCTCTCCTTCAAAAGTTATGCATTGTTGTTAAACTGAGCTTTATCTTCAATTTTGAGATATAACTTGCGATAACTTCTTAGGAAAAGCAAGCAACCGAATATCATGTATACATTTAATGGTTCGCATGCCGTAGAACACGAAAATCAACTTAATTTTGAAATCCGAGCTCTCCTTCAAAAGTTATGCATTGTTGTTAAACTGAGCTTTATCTTCAATTTTGAGATATAACTTGCGATAACTTCTTAGGAAAAGCAAGCAACCGAATATCATGTATACATTTAATGGTTCGCATGCCGTAGAACACGAAAATCAACTTAATTTTGAAATCCGAGCTCTCCTTCAAAAGTTATGCATTGTTGTTAAACTGAGCTTTATCTTCAATTTTGAGATATAACTTGCGATAACTTCTTAGGAAAAGCAAGCAACCGAATATCATGTATACATTTAATGGTTCGCATGCCGTAGAACACGAAAATCAACTTAATTTTGAAATCCGAGCTCTCCTTCAAAAGTTATGCATTGTTGTTAAACTGAGCTTTATCTTCAATTTTGAGATATAACTTGCGATAACTTCTTAGGAAAAGCAAGCAACCGAATATCATGTATACATTTAATGGTTCGCATGCCGTAGAACACGAAATCAACTTAATTTTGAAATCCGAGCTCTCCTTCAAAAGTTATGCATTGTTGTTAAACTGAGCTTTATCTTCAATTTTGAGATATAACTTGCGATAACTTCTTAGGAAAAGCAAGCAACCGAATATCATGTATACATTTAATGGTTCGCATGCCGTAGAACACGAAAATCAACTTAATTTTGAAATCCGAGCTCTCCTTCAAAAGTTATGCATTGTTGTTAAACTGAGCTTTATCTTCAATTTTGAGATATAACTTGCGATAACTTCTTAGGAAAAGCAAGCAACCGAATATCATGTATACATTTAATGGTTCGCATGCCGTAGAACACGAAAATCAACTTAATTTTGAAATCCGAGCTCTCCTTCAAAAGTTATGCATTGTTGTTAAACTGAGCTTTATCTTCAATTTTGAGATATAACTTGCGATAACTTCTTAGGAAAAGCAAGCAACCGAATATCATGTATACATTTAATGGTTCGCATGCCGTAGAACACGAAAATCAACTTAATTTTGAAATCCGAGCTCTCCTTCAAAAGTTATGCATTGTTGTTAAACTGAGCTTTATCTTCAATTTTGAGATATAACTTGCGATAACTTCTTAGGAAAAGCAAGCAACCGAATATCATGTATACATTTAATGGTTCGCATGCCGTAGAACACGAAAATCAACTTAATTTTGAAATCCGAGCTCTCCTTCAAAAGTTATGCATTGTTGTTAAACTGAGCTTTATCTTCAATTTTGAGATATAACTTGCGATAACTTCTTAGGAAAAGCAAGCAACCGAATATCATGTATACATTTAATGGTTCGCATGCCGTAGAACACGAAAATCAACTTAATTTTGAAATCCGAGCTCTCCTTCAAAAGTTATGCATTGTTGTTAAACTGAGCTTTATCTTCAATTTGAGATATAACTTGCGATAACTTCTTAGGAAAAGCAAGCAACCGAATATCATGTATACATTTAATGGTTCGCATGCCGTAGAACACGAAAATCAACTTAATTTTGAAATCCGAGCTCTCCTTCAAAAGTTATGCATTGTTGTTAAACTGAGCTTTATCTTCAATTTTGAGATATAACTTGCGATAACTTCTTAGGAAAAGCAAGCAACCGAATATCATGTATACATTTAATGGTTCGCATGCCGTAGAACACGAAAATCAACTTAATTTTGAAATCCGAGCTCTCCTTCAAAAGTTATGCATTGTTGTTAAACTGAGCTTTATCTTCAATTTTGAGATATAACTTGCGATAACTTCTTAGGAAAAGCAAGCAACCGAATATCATGTATACATTTAATGGTTCGCATGCCGTAGAACACGAAAATCAACTTAATTTTGAAATCCGAGCTCTCCTTCAAAAGTTATGCATTGTTGTTAAACTGAGCTTTATCTTCAATTTTGAGATATAACTTGCGATAACTTCTTAGGAAAAGCAAGCAACCGAATATCATGTATACATTTAATGGTTCGCATGCCGTAGAACACGAAAATCAACTTAATTTGAAATCCGAGCTCTCCTTCAAAAGTTATGCATTGTTGTTAAACTGAGCTTTATCTTCAATTTTGAGATATAACTTGCGATAACTTCTTAGGAAAAGCAAGCAACCGAATATCATGTATACATTTAATGGTTCGCATGCCGTAGAACACGAAAATCAACTTAATTTTGAAATCCGAGCTCTCCTTCAAAAGTTATGCATTGTTGTTAAACTGAGCTTTATCTTCAATTTTGAGATATAACTTGCGATAACTTCTTAGGAAAAGCAAGCAACCGAATATCATGTATACATTTAATGGTTCGCATGCCGTAGAACACGAAAATCAACTTAATTTTGAAATCCGAGCTCTCCTTCAAAAGTTATGCATTGTTGTTAAACTGAGCTTTATCTTCAATTTTGAGATATAACTTGCGATAACTTCTTAGGAAAAGCAAGCAACCGAATATCATGTATACATTTAATGGTTCGCATGCCGTAGAACACGAAAATCAACTTAATTTTGAAATCCGAGCTCTCCTTCAAAAGTTATGCATTGTTGTTAAACTGAGCTTTATCTTCAATTTTGAGATATAACTTGCGATAACTTCTTAGGAAAAGCAAGCAACCGAATATCATGTATACATTTAATGGTTCGCATGCCGTAGAACACGAAAATCAACTTAATTTTGAAATCCGAGCTCTCCTTCAAAAGTTATGCATTGTTGTTAAACTGAGCTTTATCTTCAATTTTGAGATATAACTTGCGATAACTTCTTAGGAAAAGCAAGCAACCGAATATCATGTATACATTTAATGGTTCGCATGCCGTAGAACACGAAAATCAACTTAATTTTGAAATCCGAGCTCTCCTTCAAAAGTTATGCATTGTTGTTAAACTGAGCTTTATCTTCAATTTTGAGATATAACTTGCGATAACTTCTTAGGAAAAGCAAGCAACCGAATATCATGTATACATTTAATGGTTCGCATGCCGTAGAACACGAAAATCAACTTAATTTTGAAATCCGAGCTCTCCTTCAAAAGTTATGCATTGTTGTTAAACTGAGCTTTATCTTCAATTTTGAGATATAACTTGCGATAACTTCTTAGGAAAAGCAAGCAACCGAATATCATGTATACATTTAATGGTTCGCATGCCGTAGAACACGAAAATCAACTTAATTTTGAAATCCGAGCTCTCCTTCAAAAGTTATGCATTGTTGTTAAACTGAGCTTTATCTTCAATTTTGAGATATAACTTGCGATAACTTCTTAGGAAAAGCAAGCAACCGAATATCATGTATACATTTAATGGTTCGCATGCCGTAGAACACGAAAATCAACTTAATTTTGAAATCCGAGCTCTCCTTCAAAAGTTATGCATTGTTGTTAAACTGAGCTTTATCTTCAATTTTGAGATATAACTTGCGATAACTTCTTAGGAAAAGCAAGCAACCGAATATCATGTATACATTTAATGGTTCGCATGCCGTAGAACACGAAAATCAACTTAATTTTGAAATCCGAGCTCTCCTTCAAAAGTTATGCATTGTTGTTAAACTGAGCTTTATCTTCAATTTTGAGATATAACTTGCGATAACTTCTTAGGAAAAGCAAGCAACCGAATATCATGTATACATTTAATGGTTCGCATGCCGTAGAACACGAAAATCAACTTAATTTTGAAATCCGAGCTCTCCTTCAAAAGTTATGCATTGTTGTTAAACTGAGCTTTATCTTCAATTTTGAGATATAACTTGCGATAACTTCTTAGGAAAAGCAAGCAACCGAATATCATGTATACATTTAATGGTTCGCATGCCGTAGAACACGAAAATCAACTTAATTTTGAAATCCGAGCTCTCCTTCAAAAGTTATGCATTGTTGTTAAACTGAGCTTTATCTTCAATTTTGAGATATAACTTGCGATAACTTCTTAGGAAAAGCAAGCAACCGAATATCATGTATACATTTAATGGTTCGCATGCCGTAGAACACGAAAATCAACTTAATTTTGAAATCCGAGCTCTCCTTCAAAAGTTATGCATTGTTGTTAAACTGAGCTTTATCTTCAATTTTGAGATATAACTTGCGATAACTTCTTAGGAAAAGCAAGCAACCGAATATCATGTATACATTTAATGGTTCGCATGCCGTAGAACACGAAAATCAACTTAATTTTGAAATCCGAGCTCTCCTTCAAAAGTTATGCATTGTTGTTAAACTGAGCTTTATCTTCAATTTTGAGATATAACTTGCGATAACTTCTTAGGAAAAGCAAGCAACCGAATATCATGTATACATTTAATGGTTCGCATGCCGTAGAACACGAAAATCAACTTAATTTTGAAATCCGAGCTCTCCTTCAAAAGTTATGCATTGTTGTTAAACTGAGCTTTATCTTCAATTTTGAGATATAACTTGCGATAACTTCTTAGGAAAAGCAAGCAACCGAATATCATGTATACATTTAATGGTTCGCATGCCGTAGAACACGAAAATCAACTTAATTTTGAAATCCGAGCTCTCCTTCAAAAGTTATGCATTGTTGTTAAACTGAGCTTTATCTTCAATTTTGAGATATAACTTGCGATAACTTCTTAGGAAAAGCAAGCAACCGAATATCATGTATACATTTAATGGTTCGCATGCCGTAGAACACGAAAATCAACTTAATTTTGAAATCCGAGCTCTCCTTCAAAAGTTATGCATTGTTGTTAAACTGAGCTTTATCTTCAATTTTGAGATATAACTTGCGATAACTTCTTAGGAAAAGCAAGCAACCGAATATCATGTATACATTTAATGGTTCGCATGCCGTAGAACACGAAAATCAACTTAATTTTGAAATCCGAGCTCTCCTTCAAAAGTTATGCATTGTTGTTAAACTGAGCTTTATCTTCAATTTTGAGATATAACTTGCGATAACTTCTTAGGAAAAGCAAGCAACCGAATATCATGTATACATTTAATGGTTCGCATGCCGTAGAACACGAAAATCAACTTAATTTTGAAATCCGAGCTCTCCTTCAAAAGTTATGCATTGTTGTTAAACTGAGCTTTATCTTCAATTTTGAGATATAACTTGCGATAACTTCTTAGGAAAAGCAAGCAACCGAATATCATGTATACATTTAATGGTTCGCATGCCGTAGAACACGAAAATCAACTTAATTTTGAAATCCGAGCTCTCCTTCAAAAGTTATGCATTGTTGTTAAACTGAGCTTTATCTTCAATTTTGAGATATAACTTGCGATAACTTCTTAGGAAAAGCAAGCAACCGAATATCATGTATACATTTAATGGTTCGCATGCCGTAGAACACGAAAATCAACTTAATTTTGAAATCCGAGCTCTCCTTCAAAAGTTATGCATTGTTGTTAAACTGAGCTTTATCTTCAATTTTGAGATATAACTTGCGATAACTTCTTAGGAAAAGCAAGCAACCGAATATCATGTATACATTTAATGGTTCGCATGCCGTAGAACACGAAAATCAACTTAATTTTGAAATCCGAGCTCTCCTTCAAAAGTTATGCATTGTCTGTTAAACTGAGCTTTATCTTCAATTTTGAGATATAACTTGCGATAACTTCTTAGGAAAAGCAAGCAACCGAATATCATGTATACATTTAATGGTTCGCATGCCGTAGAACACGAAAATCAACTTAATTTTGAAATCCGAGCTCTCCTTCAAAAGTTATGCATTGTTGTTAAACTGAGCTTTATCTTCAATTTTGAGATATAACTTGCGATAACTTCTTAGGAAAAGCAAGCAACCGAATATCATGTATACATTTAATGGTTCGCATGCCGTAGAACACGAAAATCAACTTAATTTTGAAATCCGAGCTCTCCTTCAAAAGTTATGCATTGTTGTTAAACTGAGCTTTATCTTCAATTTTGAGATATAACTTGCGATAACTTCTTAGGAAAAGCAAGCAACCGAATATCATGTATACATTTAATGGTTCGCATGCCGTAGAACACGAAAATCAACTTAATTTTGAAATCCGAGCTCTCCTTCAAAAGTTATGCATTGTTGTTAAACTGAGCTTTATCTTCAATTTTGAGATATAACTTGCGATAACTTCTTAGGAAAAGCAAGCAACCGAATATCATGTATACATTTAATGGTTCGCATGCCGTAGAACACGAAAATCAACTTAATTTTGAAATCCGAGCTCTCCTTCAAAAGTTATGCATTGTTGTTAAACTGAGCTTTATCTTCAATTTTGAGATATAACTTGCGATAACTTCTTAGGAAAAGCAAGCAACCGAATATCATGTATACATTTAATGGTTCGCATGCCGTAGAACACGAAAATCAACTTAATTTTGAAATCCGAGCTCTCCTTCAAAAGTTATGCATTGTTGTTAAACTGAGCTTTATCTTCAATTTTGAGATATAACTTGCGATAACTTCTTAGGAAAAGCAAGCAACCGAATATCATGTATACATTTAATGGTTCGCATGCCGTAGAACACGAAAATCAACTTAATTTTGAAATCCGAGCTCTCCTTCAAAAGTTATGCATTGTCGTTAAACTGAGCTTTATCTTCAATTTTGAGATATAACTTGCGATAACTTCTTAGGAAAAGCAAGCAACCGAATATCATGTATACATTTAATGGTTCGCATGCCGTAGAACACGAAAATCAACTTAATTTTGAAATCCGAGCTCTCCTTCAAAAGTTATGCATTGTCGTTAAACTGAGCTTTATCTTCAATTTTGAGATATAACTTGCGATAACTTCTTAGGAAAAGCAAGCAACCGAATATCATGTATACATTTAATGGTTCGCATGCCGTAGAACACGAAAATCAACTTAATTTTGAAATCCGAGCTCTCCTTCAAAAGTTATGCATTGTCGTTAAACTGAGCTTTATCTTCAATTTTGAGATATAACTTGCGATAACTTCTTAGGAAAAGCAAGCAACCGAATATCATGTATACATTTAATGGTTCGCATGCCGTAGAACACGAAAATCAACTTAATTTTGAAATCCGAGCTCTCCTTCAAAATTAAGTTGATTTTCGTGTTCTACGGCATGCGAACCATTAAATGTATACATGATATTCGGTTGCTTGCTTTTCCTAAGAAGTTATCGCAAGTTATATCTCAAAATTGAAGATAAAGCTCAGTTTAACGACAATGCATAACTTTTGAAGGAGAGCTCGGATCTTCAAAATTAAGTTGATTTTCGTGTTCTACGGCATGCGAACCATTAAATGTATACATGATATTCGGTTGCTTGCTTTTCCTAAGAAGTTATCGCAAGTTATATCTCAAAATTGAAGATAAAGCTCAGTTTAACGACAATGCATAACTTTTGAAGGAGAGCTCGGATTTCAAAATTAAGTTGATTTTCGTGTTCTACGGCATGCGAACCATTAAATGTATACATGATATTCGGTTGCTTGCTTTTCCTAAGAAGTTATCGCAAGTTATATCTCAAAATTGAAGATAAAGCTCAGTTTAACGACAATGCATAACTTTTGAAGGAGAGCTCGGATTTCAAAATTAAGTTGATTTTCGTGTTCTACGGCATGCGAACCATTAAATGTATACATGATATTCGGTTGCTTGCTTTTCCTAAGAAGTTATCGCAAGTTATATCTCAAAATTGAAGATAAAGCTCAGTTTAACAACAATGCATAACTTTTGAAGGAGAGCTCGGATTTCAAAATTAAGTTGATTTTCGTGTTCTACGGCATGCGAACCATTAAATGTATACATGATATTCGGTTGCTTGCTTTTCCTAAGAAGTTATCGCAAGTTATATCTCAAAATTGAAGATAAAGCTCAGTTTAACAACAATGCATAACTTTTGAAGGAGAGCTCGGATTTCAAAATTAAGTTGATTTTCGTGTTCTACGGCATGCGAACCATTAAATGTATACATGATATTCGGTTGCTTGCTTTTCCTAAGAAGTTATCGCAAGTTATATCTCAAAATTGAAGATAAAGCTCAGTTTAACAACAATGCATAACTTTTGAAGGAGAGCTCGGATTTCAAAATTAAGTTGATTTTCGTGTTCTACGGCATGCGAACCATTAAATGTATACATGATATTCGGTTGCTTGCTTTTCCTAAGAAGTTATCGCAAGTTATATCTCAAAATTGAAGATAAAGCTCAGTTTAACAACAATGCATAACTTTTGAAGGAGAGCTCGGATTTCAAAATTAAGTTGATTTTCGTGTTCTACGGCATGCGAACCATTAAATGTATACATGATATTCGGTTGCTTGCTTTTCCTAAGAAGTTATCGCAAGTTATATCTCAAAATTGAAGATAAAGCTCAGTTTAACAACAATGCATAACTTTTGAAGGAGAGCTCGGATTTCAAAATTAAGTTGATTTTCGTGTTCTACGGCATGCGAACCATTAAATGTATACATGATATTCGGTTGCTTGCTTTTCCTAAGAAGTTATCGCAAGTTATATCTCAAAATTGAAGATAAAGCTCAGTTTAACAACAATGCATAACTTTTGAAGGAGAGCTCGGATTTCAAAATTAAGTTGATTTTCGTGTTCTACGGCATGCGAACCATTAAATGTATACATGATATTCGGTTGCTTGCTTTTCCTAAGAAGTTATCGCAAGTTATATCTCAAAATTGAAGATAAAGCTCAGTTTAACAACAATGCATAACTTTTGAAGGAGAGCTCGGATTTCAAAATTAAGTTGATTTTCGTGTTCTACGGCATGCGAACCATTAAATGTATACATGATATTCGGTTGCTTGCTTTTCCTAAGAAGTTATCGCAAGTTATATCTCAAAATTGAAGATAAAGCTCAGTTTAACAACAATGCATAACTTTTGAAGGAGAGCTCGGATTTCAAAATTAAGTTGATTTTCGTGTTCTACGGCATGCGAACCATTAAATGTATACATGATATTCGGTTGCTTGCTTTTCCTAAGAAGTTATCGCAAGTTATATCTCAAAATTGAAGATAAAGCTCAGTTTAACAACAATGCATAACTTTTGAAGGAGAGCTCGGATTTCAAAATTAAGTTGATTTTCGTGTTCTACGGCATGCGAACCATTAAATGTATACATGATATTCGGTTGCTTGCTTTTCCTAAGAAGTTATCGCAAGTTATATCTCAAAATTGAAGATAAAGCTCAGTTTAACAACAATGCATAACTTTTGAAGGAGAGCTCGGATTTCAAAATTAAGTTGATTTTCGTGTTCTACGGCATGCGAACCATTAAATGTATACATGATATTCGGTTGCTTGCTTTTCCTAAGAAGTTATCGCAAGTTATATCTCAAAATTGAAGATAAAGCTCAGTTTAACAACAATGCATAACTTTTGAAGGAGAGCTCGGATTTCAAAATTAAGTTGATTTTCGTGTTCTACGGCATGCGAACCATTAAATGTATACATGATATTCGGTTGCTTGCTTTTCCTAAGAAGTTATCGCAAGTTATATCTCAAAATTGAAGATAAAGCTCAGTTTAACAACAATGCATAACTTTTGAAGGAGAGCTCGGATTTCAAAATTAAGTTGATTTTCGTGTTCTACGGCATGCGAACCATTAAATGTATACATGATATTCGGTTGCTTGCTTTTCCTAAGAAGTTATCGCAAGTTATATCTCAAAATTGAAGATAAAGCTCAGTTTAACAACAATGCATAACTTTTGAAGGAGAGCTCGGATTTCAAAATTAAGTTGATTTTCGTGTTCTACGGCATGCGAACCATTAAATGTATACATGATATTCGGTTGCTTGCTTTTCCTAAGAAGTTATCGCAAGTTATATCTCAAAATTGAAGATAAAGCTCAGTTTAACAACAATGCATAACTTTTGAAGGAGAGCTCGGATTTCAAAATTAAGTTGATTTTCGTGTTCTACGGCATGCGAACCATTAAATGTATACATGATATTCGGTTGCTTGCTTTTCCTAAGAAGTTATCGCAAGTTATATCTCAAAATTGAAGATAAAGCTCAGTTTAACAACAATGCATAACTTTTGAAGGAGAGCTCGGATTTCAAAATTAAGTTGATTTTCGTGTTCTACGGCATGCGAACCATTAAATGTATACATGATATTCGGTTGCTTGCTTTTCCTAAGAAGTTATCGCAAGTTATATCTCAAAATTGAAGATAAAGCTCAGTTTAACAACAATGCATAACTTTTGAAGGAGAGCTCGGATTTCAAAATTAAGTTGATTTTCGTGTTCTACGGCATGCGAACCATTAAATGTATACATGATATTCGGTTGCTTGCTTTTCCTAAGAAGTTATCGCAAGTTATATCTCAAAATTGAAGATAAAGCTCAGTTTAACAACAATGCATAACTTTTGAAGGAGAGCTCGGATTTCAAAATTAAGTTGATTTTCGTGTTCTACGGCATGCGAACCATTAAATGTATACATGATATTCGGTTGCTTGCTTTTCCTAAGAAGTTATCGCAAGTTATATCTCAAAATTGAAGATAAAGCTCAGTTTAACAACAATGCATAACTTTTGAAGGAGAGCTCGGATTTCAAAATTAAGTTGATTTTCGTGTTCTACGGCATGCGAACCATTAAATGTATACATGATATTCGGTTGCTTGCTTTTCCTAAGAAGTTATCGCAAGTTATATCTCAAAATTGAAGATAAAGCTCAGTTTAACAACAATGCATAACTTTTGAAGGAGAGCTCGGATTTCAAAATTAAGTTGATTTTCGTGTTCTACGGCATGCGAACCATTAAATGTATACATGATATTCGGTTGCTTGCTTTTCCTAAGAAGTTATCGCAAGTTATATCTCAAAATTGAAGATAAAGCTCAGTTTAACAACAATGCATAACTTTTGAAGGAGAGCTCGGATTTCAAAATTAAGTTGATTTTCGTGTTCTACGGCATGCGAACCATTAAATGTATACATGATATTCGGTTGCTTGCTTTTCCTAAGAAGTTATCGCAAGTTATATCTCAAAATTGAAGATAAAGCTCAGTTTAACAACAATGCATAACTTTTGAAGGAGAGCTCGGATTTCAAAATTAAGTTGATTTTCGTGTTCTACGGCATGCGAACCATTAAATGTATACATGATATTCGGTTGCTTGCTTTTCCTAAGAAGTTATCGCAAGTTATATCTCAAAATTGAAGATAAAGCTCAGTTTAACAACAATGCATAACTTTTGAAGGAGAGCTCGGATTTCAAAATTAAGTTGATTTTCGTGTTCTACGGCATGCGAACCATTAAATGTATACATGATATTCGGTTGCTTGCTTTTCCTAAGAAGTTATCGCAAGTTATATCTCAAAATTGAAGATAAAGCTCAGTTTAACAACAATGCATAACTTTTGAAGGAGAGCTCGGATTTCAAAATTAAGTTGATTTTCGTGTTCTACGGCATGCGAACCATTAAATGTATACATGATATTCGGTTGCTTGCTTTTCCTAAGAAGTTATCGCAAGTTATATCTCAAAATTGAAGATAAAGCTCAGTTTAACAACAATGCATAACTTTTGAAGGAGAGCTCGGATTTCAAAATTAAGTTGATTTTCGTGTTCTACGGCATGCGAACCATTAAATGTATACATGATATTCGGTTGCTTGCTTTTCCTAAGAAGTTATCGCAAGTTATATCTCAAAATTGAAGATAAAGCTCAGTTTAACAACAATGCATAACTTTTGAAGGAGAGCTCGGATTTCAAAATTAAGTTGATTTTCGTGTTCTACGGCATGCGAACCATTAAATGTATACATGATATTCGGTTGCTTGCTTTTCCTAAGAAGTTATCGCAAGTTATATCTCAAAATTGAAGATAAAGCTCAGTTTAACAACAATGCATAACTTTTGAAGGAGAGCTCGGATTTCAAAATTAAGTTGATTTTCGTGTTCTACGGCATGCGAACCATTAAATGTATACATGATATTCGGTTGCTTGCTTTTCCTAAGAAGTTATCGCAAGTTATATCTCAAAATTGAAGATAAAGCTCAGTTTAACAACAATGCATAACTTTTGAAGGAGAGCTCGGATTTCAAAATTAAGTTGATTTTCGTGTTCTACGGCATGCGAACCATTAAATGTATACATGATATTCGGTTGCTTGCTTTTCCTAAGAAGTTATCGCAAGTTATATCTCAAAATTGAAGATAAAGCTCAGTTTAACAACAATGCATAACTTTTGAAGGAGAGCTCGGATTTTCAAAATTAAGTTGATTTTCGTGTTCTACGGCATGCGAACCATTAAATGTATACATGATATTCGGTTGCTTGCTTTTCCTAAGAAGTTATCGCAAGTTATATCTCAAAATTGAAGATAAAGCTCAGTTTAACAACAATGCATAACTTTTGAAGGAGAGCTCGGATTTCAAAATTAAGTTGATTTTCGTGTTCTACGGCATGCGAACCATTAAATGTATACATGATATTCGGTTGCTTGCTTTTCCTAAGAAGTTATCGCAAGTTATATCTCAAAATTGAAGATAAAGCTCAGTTTAACAACAATGCATAACTTTTGAAGGAGAGCTCGGATTTCAAAATTAAGTTGATTTTCGTGTTCTACGGCATGCGAACCATTAAATGTATACATGATATTCGGTTGCTTGCTTTTCCTAAGAAGTTATCGCAAGTTATATCTCAAAATTGAAGATAAAGCTCAGTTTAACAACAATGCATAACTTTTGAAGGAGAGCTCGGATTTCAAAATTAAGTTGATTTTCGTGTTCTACGGCATGCGAACCATTAAATGTATACATGATATTCGGTTGCTTGCTTTTCCTAAGAAGTTATCGCAAGTTATATCTCAAAATTGAAGATAAAGCTCAGTTTAACAACAATGCATAACTTTTGAAGGAGAGCTCGGATTTCAAAATTAAGTTGATTTTCGTGTTCTACGGCATGCGAACCATTAAATGTATACATGATATTCGGTTGCTTGCTTTTCCTAAGAAGTTATCGCAAGTTATATCTCAAAATTGAAGATAAAGCTCAGTTTAACAACAATGCATAACTTTTGAAGGAGAGCTCGGATTTCAAAATTAAGTTGATTTTCGTGTTCTACGGCATGCGAACCATTAAATGTATACATGATATTCGGTTGCTTGCTTTTCCTAAGAAGTTATCGCAAGTTATATCTCAAAATTGAAGATAAAGCTCAGTTTAACAACAATGCATAACTTTTGAAGGAGAGCTCGGATTTCAAAATTAAGTTGATTTTCGTGTTCTACGGCATGCGAACCATTAAATGTATACATGATATTCGGTTGCTTGCTTTTCCTAAGAAGTTATCGCAAGTTATATCTCAAAATTGAAGATAAAGCTCAGTTTAACAACAATGCATAACTTTTGAAGGAGAGCTCGGATTTCAAAATTAAGTTGATTTTCGTGTTCTACGGCATGCGAACCATTAAATGTATACATGATATTCGGTTGCTTGCTTTTCCTAAGAAGTTATCGCAAGTTATATCTCAAAATTGAAGATAAAGCTCAGTTTAACAACAATGCATAACTTTTGAAGGAGAGCTCGGATTTCAAAATTAAGTTGATTTTCGTGTTCTACGGCATGCGAACCATTAAATGTATACATGATATTCGGTTGCTTGCTTTTCCTAAGAAGTTATCGCAAGTTATATCTCAAAATTGAAGATAAAGCTCAGTTTAACAACAATGCATAACTTTTGAAGGAGAGCTCGGATTTCAAAATTAAGTTGATTTTCGTGTTCTACGGCATGCGAACCATTAAATGTATACATGATATTCGGTTGCTTGCTTTTCCTAAGAAGTTATCGCAAGTTATATCTCAAAATTGAAGATAAAGCTCAGTTTAACAACAATGCATAACTTTTGAAGGAGAGCTCGGATTTCAAAATTAAGTTGATTTTCGTGTTCTACGGCATGCGAACCATTAAATGTATACATGATATTCGGTTGCTTGCTTTTCCTAAGAAGTTATCGCAAGTTATATCTCAAAATTGAAGATAAAGCTCAGTTTAACAACAATGCATAACTTTTGAAGGAGAGCTCGGATTTCAAAATTAAGTTGATTTTCGTGTTCTACGGCATGCGAACCATTAAATGTATACATGATATTCGGTTGCTTGCTTTTCCTAAGAAGTTATCGCAAGTTATATCTCAAAATTGAAGATAAAGCTCAGTTTAACAACAATGCATAACTTTTGAAGGAGAGCTCGGATTTCAAAATTAAGTTGATTTTCGTGTTCTACGGCATGCGAACCATTAAATGTATACATGATATTCGGTTGCTTGCTTTTCCTAAGAAGTTATCGCAAGTTATATCTCAAAATTGAAGATAAAGCTCAGTTTAACAACAATGCATAACTTTTGAAGGAGAGCTCGGATTTCAAAATTAAGTTGATTTTCGTGTTCTACGGCATGCGAACCATTAAATGTATACATGATATTCGGTTGCTTGCTTTTCCTAAGAAGTTATCGCAAGTTATATCTCAAAATTGAAGATAAAGCTCAGTTTAACAACAATGCATAACTTTTGAAGGAGAGCTCGGATTTCAAAATTAAGTTGATTTTCGTGTTCTACGGCATGCGAACCATTAAATGTATACATGATATTCGGTTGCTTGCTTTTCCTAAGAAGTTATCGCAAGTTATATCTCAAAATTGAAGATAAAGCTCAGTTTAACAACAATGCATAACTTTTGAAGGAGAGCTCGGATTTCAAAATTAAGTTGATTTTCGTGTTCTACGGCATGCGAACCATTAAATGTATACATGATATTCGGTTGCTTGCTTTTCCTAAGAAGTTATCGCAAGTTATATCTCAAAATTGAAGATAAAGCTCAGTTTAACAACAATGCATAACTTTTGAAGGAGAGCTCGGATTTCAAAATTAAGTTGATTTTCGTGTTCTACGGCATGCGAACCATTAAATGTATACATGATATTCGGTTGCTTGCTTTTCCTAAGAAGTTATCGCAAGTTATATCTCAAAATTGAAGATAAAGCTCAGTTTAACAACAATGCATAACTTTTGAAGGAGAGCTCGGATTTCAAAATTAAGTTGATTTTCGTGTTCTACGGCATGCGAACCATTAAATGTATACATGATATTCGGTTGCTTGCTTTTCCTAAGAAGTTATCGCAAGTTATATCTCAAAATTGAAGATAAAGCTCAGTTTAACGACAATGCATAACTTTTGAAGGAGAGCTCGGATTTCAAAATTAAGTTGATTTTCGTGTTCTACGGCATGCGAACCATTAAATGTATACATGATATTCGGTTGCTTGCTTTTCCTAAGAAGTTATCGCAAGTTATATCTCAAAATTGAAGTAAAGCTCAGTTTAACAACAATGCATAACTTTTGAAGGAGAGCTCGGATTTCAAAATTAAGTTGATTTTCGTGTTCTACGGCATGCGAACCATTAAATGTATACATGATATTCGGTTGCTTGCTTTTCCTAAGAAGTTATCGCAAGTTATATCTCAAATTGAAGATAAAGCTCAGTTTAACGACAATGCATAACTTTTGAAGGAGAGCTCGGATTTCAAAATTAAGTTGATTTTCGTGTTCTACGGCATGCGAACCATTAAATGTATACATGATATTCGGTTGCTTGCTTTTCCTAAGAAGTTATCGCAAGTTATATCTCAAAATTGAAGATAAAGCTCAGTTTAACAACAATGCATAACTTTTGAAGGAGAGCTCGGATTTCAAAATTAAGTTGATTTTCGTGTTCTACGGCATGCGAACCATTAAATGTATACATGATATTCGGTTGCTTGCTTTTCCTAAGAAGTTATCGCAAGTTATATCTCAAAATTGAAGATAAAGCTCAGTTTAACAACAATGCATAACTTTTGAAGGAGAGCTCGGATTTCAAAATTAAGTTGATTTTCGTGTTCTACGGCATGCGAACCATTAAATGTATACATGATATTCGGTTGCTTGCTTTTCCTAAGAAGTTATCGCAAGTTATATCTCAAAATTGAAGATAAAGCTCAGTTTAACAACAATGCATAACTTTTGAAGGAGAGCTCGGATTTCAAAATTAAGTTGATTTTCGTGTTCTACGGCATGCGAACCATTAAATGTATACATGATATTCGGTTGCTTGCTTTTCCTAAGAAGTTATCGCAAGTTATATCTCAAAATTGAAGATAAAGCTCAGTTTAACAACAATGCATAACTTTTGAAGGAGAGCTCGGATTTCAAAATTAAGTTGATTTTCGTGTTCTACGGCATGCGAACCATTAAATGTATACATGATATTCGGTTGCTTGCTTTTCCTAAGAAGTTATCGCAAGTTATATCTCAAAATTGAAGATAAAGCTCAGTTTAACGACAATGCATAACTTTTGAAGGAGAGCTCGGATTTCAAAATTAAGTTGATTTTCGTGTTCTACGGCATGCGAACCATTAAATGTATACATGATATTCGGTTGCTTGCTTTTCCTAAGAAGTTATCGCAAGTTATATCTCAAAATTGAAGATAAAGCTCAGTTTAACAACAATGCATAACTTTTGAAGGAGAGCTCGGATTTCAAAATTAAGTTGATTTTCGTGTTCTACGGCATGCGAACCATTAAATGTATGCATGATATTCGGTTGCTTGCTTTTCCTAAGAAGTTATCGCAAGTTATATCTCAAAATTGAAGATAAAGCTCAGTTTAACAACAATGCATAACTTTTGAAGGAGAGCTCGGATTTCAAAATTAAGTTGATTTTCGTGTTCTACGGCATGCGAACCATTAAATGTATACATGATATTCGGTTGCTTGCTTTTCCTAAGAAGTTATCGCAAGTTATATCTCAAAATTGAAGATAAAGCTCAGTTTAACAACAATGCATAACTTTTGAAGGAGAGCTCGGATTTCAAAATTAAGTTGATTTTCGTGTTCTACGGCATGCGAACCATTAAATGTATACATGATATTCGGTTGCTTGCTTTTCCTAAGAAGTTATCGCAAGTTATATCTCAAAATTGAAGATAAAGCTCAGTTTAACAACAATGCATAACTTTTGAAGGAGAGCTCGGATTTCAAAATTAAGTTGATTTTCGTGTTCTACGGCATGCGAACCATTAAATGTATACATGATATTCGGTTGCTTGCTTTTCCTAAGAAGTTATCGCAAGTTATATCTCAAAATTGAAGATAAAGCTCAGTTTAACAACAATGCATAACTTTTGAAGGAGAGCTCGGATTTCAAAATTAAGTTGATTTTCGTGTTCTACGGCATGCGAACCATTAAATGTATACATGATATTCGGTTGCTTGCTTTTCCTAAGAAGTTATCGCAAGTTATATCTCAAAATTGAAGATAAAGCTCAGTTTAACAACAATGCATAACTTTTGAAGGAGAGCTCGGATTTCAAAATTAAGTTGATTTTCGTGTTCTACGGCATGCGAACCATTAAATGTATACATGATATTCGGTTGCTTGCTTTTCCTAAGAAGTTATCGCAAGTTATATCTCAAAATTGAAGATAAAGCTCAGTTTAACAACAATGCATAACTTTTGAAGGAGAGCTCGGATTTCAAAATTAAGTTGATTTTCGTGTTCTACGGCATGCGAACCATTAAATGTATACATGATATTCGGTTGCTTGCTTTTCCTAAGAAGTTATCGCAAGTTATATCTCAAAATTGAAGATAAAGCTCAGTTTAACAACAATGCATAACTTTTGAAGGAGAGCTCGGATTTCAAAATTAAGTTGATTTTCGTGTTCTACGGCATGCGAACCATTAAATGTATACATGATATTCGGTTGCTTGCTTTTCCTAAGAAGTTATCGCAAGTTATATCTCAAAATTGAAGATAAAGCTCAGTTTAACAACAATGCATAACTTTTGAAGGAGAGCTCGGATTTCAAAATTAAGTTGATTTTCGTGTTCTACGGCATGCGAACCATTAAATGTATACATGATATTCGGTTGCTTGCTTTTCCTAAGAAGTTATCGCAAGTTATATCTCAAAATTGAAGATAAAGCTCAGTTTAACAACAATGCATAACTTTTGAAGGAGAGCTCGGATTTCAAAATTAAGTTGATTTTCGTGTTCTACGGCATGCGAACCATTAAATGTATACATGATATTCGGTTGCTTGCTTTTCCTAAGAAGTTATCGCAAGTTATATCTCAAAATTGAAGATAAAGCTCAGTTTAACGACAATGCATAACTTTTGAAGGAGAGCTCGGATTTCAAAATTAAGTTGATTTTCGTGTTCTACGGCATGCGAACCATTAAATGTATACATGATATTCGGTTGCTTGCTTTTCCTAAGAAGTTATCGCAAGTTATATCTCAAAATTGAAGATAAAGCTCAGTTTAACAACAATGCATAACTTTTGAAGGAGAGCTCGGATTTCAAAATTAAGTTGATTTTCGTGTTCTACGGCATGCGAACCATTAAATGTATACATGATATTCGGTTGCTTGCTTTTCCTAAGAAGTTATCGCAAGTTATATCTCAAAATTGAAGATAAAGCTCAGTTTAACGACAATGCATAACTTTTGAAGGAGAGCTCGGATTTCAAATTAAGTTGATTTTCGTGTTCTACGGCATGCGAACCATTAAATGTATACATGATATTCGGTTGCTTGCTTTTCCTAAGAAGTTATCGCAAGTTATATCTCAAAATTGAAGATAAAGCTCAGTTTAACAACAATGCATAACTTTTGAAGGAGAGCTCGGATTTCAAAATTAAGTTGATTTTCGTGTTCTACGGCATGCGAACCATTAAATGTATACATGATATTCGGTTGCTTGCTT